>KK117995.1:0-10196 GCA_000611955.2 Stegodyphus mimosarum | reverse complement strand
CTTAGTAGTGCGGACGCCTGATCGACATACAGAAACAGAAGACAGAACTCCCAACCTGACGCCGTCCAGCAGTCCAGACCTCCAAAGCAGCTGGATTACAGCACCACGCCACCGGTGCCGGTGATATAGAGGGATGGTACACTTAATCTAGCATCCCTCTATAAGCGTATAAGTGTCTTCCTCGTGATTAGTGTCTATGTATAAAATCGCATAAGTATCTAAGCACACAGTGAATATGCACTTCTCTAGCAGGCACATTTTGTCCATCTGTTATCAGTATATTAGTGTCTTCTTGTATATTTATGTCTATTTGTAAAAGTTTCAGCTACAGATAGTTGCAGGGTTCGGACAGCACCCGAGTAGTCATTGTAAGCCGTGCGGGTGTCCGGCCCTGCTGTCACTTAACACCTATCAACTATCCTCCTGAGCCGACGCCGTTTTCGCTCTGTATTCTGACTATCATTTTGAAATAAAAATCACTTATTGCTGCTTGGTGTCTCTGTCTTTTTTCCAAATTTCATCACTTTCTCACCACTACTTCTTGGTGTTGCATTTTCAATGTCGAGCAGTGTATTAAGTAACTTAACAGTAATTTAGGCATCGCTTATAATTTCGCCGTTTTCATATAGTTCATGTAAGTACAACTTTAAATTTATGACTATTCTATACCATTTGTATAATGTAGATCTAATACCTAATTTAATTTGCCATTCTTATGCTTCTTCTTTCACGTATTTTTTTTTTTTGACTGAAGATATAAAGATATCTTAGAACTTTGTTGAATACTACGCTTAGGAATTGCACAATGGCAAAGGCTAAAAATGATAAAATAATAATTCTTTAAAAAGAGAGAAAGAAGGAACCACTGAGAAGGCGTGATCTTTTCCCGATATACACCGGATTCTTTGAAACGTGACAGACATCCTAAAGCATATTACCTCTGTTTTTGCTCTTAATACTCAACACTGGATGTAAGATGATTTGTGAATGTGAATGCTTATTAAAAGTTCGTATTTTTAAGAACATAATTTAAAAAGCAATTCTTTAATTTCTACTATCATTAATAAAATGACCATTATCATATTATTTATTGTTTATTATTATTTCAGTTCTAACACTATTAAAGACATGTCTAATTTCATTAGCCAGTATTCTGTCTTATACATCAAATATTTTTTCATTATGCATCATATATAAACAAAAAAAAAGCTATACTGCCTTCTAAACATTAAGGAGGAAATAGATCATGTTTAAATTACGATGCCATATGAATCTGAATGCAAAGCAAACTTGTCTCATTTCTGAATAATACTCACTTTCGTACCGGCTGTGCTAAGATCTCTTGCTTCTTTATAGCTAAATTTAATTAGTCTATTGTGTGGAAACGAATATGAAAACAAAATACCTGTAGAAAATATTTTCTTTCCACAATACTTTCTCGATTACTAGAGTTTTCTAGTCTTCTAAAAACATGTTAACGATCTGGTGCTCGTCTGGGTTCTGTATCTTTCCTCTGGAACTAATTGTATTATTTATAAATGCTTTATAATTAAGTTATACTCTTCTCTAAGACAAAGACAAGTCTTTTCTATTCACAGAATTAGCTCTCCACATTAATGAGCTGGATCTGTCATGATCAGCAATGTGTGCGATGCAAACGTTTGAAGATATGTTAACCCTTTACGAATAAGAAACATTTAAGATGACCTTATTGATCTGCATTTGCTTTATCTAAAAATGTCCACTTTTTATTCGTTCAAAAGAGCTCCCTCTACATATTTTTTTTTCTTTTAATGAGCTATATTTCTTAGATAAACTACCTTTGATTTCTTTTGATTTCTTCTTATTTTGATTTTAATGAAATACACAACAATGAAAAACCGGCTCATTGCTTATTTTTAGGAAGATAATTCAGTTCTTGAACTTCATAGAAAAAAAAAGAATATTATTATTATGTAACTATATATTATTTCTTAATTATATTTAACTATATTTCATCAGACTTCTCAAATTGTCTTGAAAATTTTGCGTTTAATGCAGACACCAAACCTGTTAATGGAAACAATTTTCATAGCAGTATATAAAAGGAAAAATATATAACTTGAGAAACAAAATTTAAGATTATAGTTTTAAAAATACACTGCTCGACATTAAAAATGCAGCACGAAGAAAAAGTGCTCAGAAAGTGATGAAATTTGGAAGACACCAAATTTGGAGACAGCACGCAACAATAAGTGATCTTTATTTCAAAATGATATTGAGAATACAGAAGGAGAACGGCGTCGGCTCAGTAGGATGTAGGACCACCGCGGACAGCGATGCACGAAGAAACACGTCTAGGCATAGAGTCAATAGGACTGCGGATGGTGTCCAGAGGGATGTCTCTCCATTCCCTTTCAACCATTTGTCACAGTTCGTCTCCTGAACAAGGCAAGAGCATAGTCTGCAAACGGCGTCCCATCACATCCCACATGGCAGAGTCTGCAAACGACGTCCAATCACATCTCACACATGTTCGATTGGTGACAGGTCAGAAGAAAACAGTAGCCAGGGAAGTATCTGTATACCTTCCAGAGCATTTTGGCAGATGCGAGAAATGTGTGGTCGGGCGTTATGCTGCTGAAAAATTGCATTAGGCAGCCCCTGAAGGTAGGGGATTGCCACCGGCCGCAGTACATTATCCAAGTATCGTTGGGCCGTCATAGTGCCCTGAATACGAACTAGATGTGATCTGGAATCGTAGGCAATAGCGCCCCAAACCATTATGCCACGTTGTCGTGCGATGGGGCGTTCCACAGTTACTGCCGGATTAGATCTGTCTCCACGTCGACGCCACACACGTATGCGACGACTGTCAGTGGATAAACAGAAGCGTGACTCATCTGAGAACACGACGTTTCGCCATTCTGTCATTCACATCGCTCCAGTCCAGCACCATTCTAAACGTTGGCGTCTATGCTGTGGGGTCAATGGCAGTCTTCTTAACGGACGCCGTGAGTGCAAGCTACGTTCAACCAATCGACGGGAAATGGTTCTCGTCGACACTGGAACTTCCAGGGTATCTTGCACATTCTGCAGAATCGCGGTACAAGTGACTTGCGGGACCGCCACAGCTTGTCGGCGGATGCGTCGATCCACGCGTGCTGACGTAACTCTGGCTGCTCCTGCACCCCTCCTTCTTCGCACATTCCCTTGTTCCAACCATGTTCGCCATAACCGATGCACCGTGCTCGCATCCATGTGGGTATCAGCTGCGATTTGACGTAAGGACCAACCCGCTCTTCTCAGTCCAATCACCATACCCCTCATAAAATCGTCTATCTGCTGGAAGTGCCTTCATTGACGGCGGCCTGGCATTCTCTCCTATTACACGTATCCTCCGGAACAAAAACCAACTTTCTTCGATAATGCGTCTGGCAGAAATAACGACACGAATATTGCTCATTCTGCACGTTCCTTCCCTTATATCACTTCACGTGCGTCGGAGAGCTGCGCATTTCACATCATTCGCATAACTCAGTGACGTGCGTCTACTCTAAAATTTGCATAAATTTCTGACCACTCCTTCTTGGTGTTGCATTTTCAGTGTCGAGCAGTGTATAAAATCAAGAATAAAATGGGTGATTTATAACAATTAATAACTAAAGCAATCCCATTAATTAAATTTAATAATTATGAATTTATTTATTTTCCCAGCTCATTGCAACCAACTGCACAGACTGCATCAGATTTCTCGGCAACTTCTCTTTTGGAAAAATGGAAGTCTTCAATTGGTTATCAGAAACGGAACAAACTAAAACCTTAATGTGATCCCTGTATCAAGTTTCGCATGAAGCTGAGAAGAATACCTGTCGCTGATAAATCTGACGAATCTGAAGTTTAACAAGTTGCAAAACAGCTGGTGAAATAAATACAACATTCATAACTTTTGAATTAAATTAATGCAACTATACTACAACGATTTTTATCAGGCTTCCATAACATATACTATAAAATATATATTGATATAACGTTATACAACTTGCACACACACACACGCACACAAAAGGGTGTACAATTTCAAAAGAGGACACAGTTCTATATTTTTCGTTCTTTTGGGCCGATTAACGAAATTTAACTTGCATTTTTTTGTCTTGAAAGCGCGACTTACGATATATATTAGATTTATAAATAGCATTGTCCTAACATAGGTGTTCTGACATAAAATCAGACTTTTTCTGAAATAACGCCGATTTTTCCGTATTTCGATTCTAAGAGTCAAATAACGCCAAAGTGCGAAGTTTAGAAAAAACACATGAGTAATTTTTAAAAAATTAGATCTCAAAATTGTTGCTTATGTTAATTGAATTTGGTATAAATTTGTTAATATCACTTTTTTTATTAAACCTATAAAGTATTTGCTGGCGCGTATTCCAGAGGTCCGTGGTTCGAGTCCCGGCGAAGGCGTTGCTCATTTTTGATCTGTCCTGCTTTCGAAAAAAACCTAATGTCTCTACAAGTGGCGCCCGAACTAAAAAAAGGTGGTGGATGATGATTCTCTACTACCAGGATTTGGCGATTGGGTCGCCTAATCCCCACCCGCCCTTTAAAAGGAGGAGTATATAAGGTATTTTTTCCACCTTCTCCGCATGCCTTCATGGTATAGTGGTCAGCAGGCTGGGCGCGTATTCCAGAGCTCCATGGTTTGAGTCCCGGCGAAGATGTTGTTAATTTTTCAATATTCCTGCTTCGAAATAACCTAATGTCTCTACAAACTTACTTAATTCCTTCTTTCACAGTTCGAAATTTACGTTTAATCCAAATAAAATTCACAGCTATGTTCCTGATTTTTTTTAAATTTGTAAATGTTTCGGAATTTTTTTTTTTTTTTTGAATTATAAAATTTATACCATCATCTAAAAGCAGGGTATTTCTTTGCATATCATCAAAAAATTAAAAGTATTTTATTCAAAACTTCGCAAAGATATATGTTAATTTAGATATTGGCGCGTTCTGAAATTTGGTATACTTATTATACGCGATAATAACGTTAAAAACGATTTACGCACTTTTCTAAAATTATCTGAAAGAGTAAACGATGCAACCTTTTTTTCCTCTCATGCGCAACGAAAGGGAAAGGAAAATAGGTTAATATAAATTAAGAATTCCGCCAAGTGAATTATTCTCGGCCCAAACTGAAAAAAGTAGGCCACTTAAAATTGCTCGGTTAAGTTTCTCATAAAGTTTAAAAAATTAAATATATCGGCAGAAATTGAGAATAAATCGGCAGAAATGTACAATCGAAATATGGAAAAAAATTGGTTTGTCATTTCAGAAAATGCCCGAATTTATGTAAAAATACCTATGTTAGAACAATGCTATATATATCCTAAGTTGCGCTTTCGAGACATCGAAGTTAAATTTCGTCAATCAGCCAATTAGAACGGGAGGTACAGAACTGCCCCCCGTTTTTTTGCTGCAAGATGCACATTGAATACAGTTTATCTGAGCGTATCTGAACATAAAGTAAACAAAACATATAAGCAGTGAAATATAAATTCACCTGAAACAAGCTGAAATCTGGCACAACGTGTCTTCTCTTCCAACATTGTAACATAGTTGTTACTTGGCGGAAATTCCTGAATGCTCTCTAAATCATAGTATTCCACGCCACTTAATAAGAAATCCGAAGAACTTTCGCCACCTCCTTCTTGGTCTATTTCTTCGCTCCTGGAGCTTCCTCTGGAACTTCGACCGTCCTTGCCCGTAAATGCAGAATGTGGAGATGAGCTGGTGACAGTACGAAATGGATACGGTCGGCACTGATCTCTCCACTCCTCGTCAGTAATGGGTCGTGGAGACAGATCACTGTCTCGGAATGTGCTGGAAGTGACAGAGGAAGGTATGGAATCATTAGGCGACCTTTGTGCGTCTACGCGATCTAGAAAGAAAAATAGGCATATAGTAATCATAATTATCGGAACTACATTAAATAATAACGCTCTACAGAATCATCGAGTTTGTTTTGCGAAGATAACAGTTTTGCAAGGAGATACCTTTTCTGAGAGATTGTCTAAGATACATAAGATGGTCCAGAGTAACATCATTTATGGCAGAGGTGGTATGAGGTTGCCTTGGAGACCTATCTACCGCTTTCATCTTTCCAGCGATGGAGCGGGTCCCCATTTTAATTTTAGATGTTTTTCCATCTTGCCCATCTAAGCTTCGAGGACGACCAGAAGTTGTTGAAGAATCCGATGCACTAACGTCAGAGGCGCTTCTTCGGACTTCAGGAGCGCTAAAACTGTCCGAAACTTCAGGAGTAGCGCAAAGACTTTTATAGCCGCTATCTATTGAGTTGGATCCTGCATAACCAATTGAATCTGGGTCGCTACTAGCAACCTAAAATAGAAAATTTTATCCGTCAATCTATACTTTTTTTTATTTAAATTAGGGCATATTTTTTGTCATACAGTCCAACAGCATGTAGTAATAATATTAAAACTAGACTAGCTGACACTTTATTTACGGTATTAAACGTATTAACTCATAAATGAAAATTAAAATGGAAGAATATTTACTCCACTTTTCATTTGATAACACATGCATATTTTATTATGCATATAAAATTCCAGATCATAATGTACAAATGCCAACCTTGAAAAATGAAGAACCTGGAGGTTTTCGGGGCCCCAAATTGGAATTTTCTGGAAAGTGTTGCGCTGCACAAAACAGTACCGTTTCGAAAGCTCTAAACTGATTTAAGTTCGTTTTATAACGCATTATTCAGGTTATTCAGATATTTATAATATGATTTTGGTATAAAATATATCAACATTTAATTACATATTCTAAACTATGTTCTTTGGTTAATTTACTTTTGTAATTTTCTCCTACTTTTATAAAGAATATTATGAATAGGGCTTTTATTTATCAAAGTACTTTATAAAATATCACTAAAGTGTTATAAAGTATCAATAACTGTTTATAAAGTATCAATAACTGTTTATAAAGTATCACTAACCAGTGTTTCTAACTTGTTATTTTATGTTGATATATTTTACGTCCTTTTCCATCGTTCCATGTCCTTGCCGGAATGCACATCCAGTTTCCAGCTCAAGCGATATTTAAATGAGGCAGCAAGTAGACAGTATTTAAAGGAAGGTTTTGGAAGGGAAAAACACCCCCGACCTGAAGTCGCCGTCCCGTAGACACAATACAAATCACGCTCATCACTCTCAAGTGCCGTTTTTACGGCAATATTTCAACTGAGCTGGTAACGTCGCGCTTAGCGCGATAAACCAGAATAAATTCAATATTGGTATTGGGAAAAACATAGAATGTTTCTCTCTGCTTGACCGCGTTGCTAACTTTGATTCTCTAGCCATTAGTATTCTGCGGCGTTGAATTATTCTTGCCATTACGCCAACTTCCAACTGTTTCACCAGCTTTGGTGGTGCCTAGTGACCTACTTACCTGTGCTATATGGAAATTTTTATCATATCTACGTATACAGACCACAATAATAACATTAGAACTGGTTCAAGGTATTCAGACAATTAATGGACACCTTTAATACTGTGCTCAGATTATGATTATGATATTTTAAATAACAGCTTAACATGGATTTCTATTATGATACTTTAAATAAAAGCTTAACATGGGTTTCTATCTCGCCTATATCAAATCATGCGCTCAACCAATGACTATTACGATATTGTGTTCAGCTTGTCTGACTACAGCATTTCTTTGATGTTACATTTACATTTATCAGCAAGTTGAACTGACTAACGTTTCAGCTTATGAATACAGAATTTCTATCGTAGATTCTAGTTTCTCGGTTGCCTTGATATCATTGACATTATTTAAGGCAGCTGGCAACACTAAGTGTATCTTGAAAACTTACTGAAAACTTTAAAATCATACGTAGCACTCTCGTGCACAACGTGGTAGTGTTAAAAACCTCACCACAGTAAAATTATCTTGATCTTTGAAAATAAACGCCATCTGATCTGCTATCAACCTTGCTTTGGTGGCTGGTAGATAGCAGATTTCTTTCCCGCAGGATGAAATTACTCTGTTAATTGTCTTACGACAACTTATGTCAGAATCCTTCTGTTGGGTTGAGCTGTCAAAGCCAGCTTACACATTAGTTAAATTGTGAAGCCGTTAGGCTATATTCGGATTTATTATCGAAATATAAAGGCTGCTATGAAACCGGCGGTCAAATTAGATGAAAAACGCTCAGTAACGAAATTTTTTGAACAATTAAATTGCCGTTTCCCACTGTATCCAGTGCCAGGGGCATAAAGACTCACTATAGCACTGCTGCACTCAGGGGCCAGGCCTCCACTTCTATAAATGTTTTAGAAAGTTTCTGTTAAGTGAGTCAGGAAGCGATACCTACACATTTGAAAATTTTAAAAATGCTCTTATTAAAGCGTTCCCATTGTAAAAGATAAGCCAAGCTGGAATCGGAGCTATTTATTAAATTTAAATTTAAAGTCGAGTAGCTGACAGATGTTATCTTACGAAAAGTCCAAATTTTTAATTTGTTGTACAGCAAGAGGCCACATGAAGAAATTATTCAAGTTATTTTTCCGAGGTTACTAACCCCAATACAAGATTTCTTTCAGCTTCGCTACCCAACGACGGCAGAAAGCCTATTTGAATTAGCAATTATCGACGCGTGGCACGAAAAAAAACCACGAATGATGGGGTACGACGAGAGGCCAAATGAGCAAAGCATTAAGCCAACACCTCAGCGAATGCCAGAGTTTGGCCAGAAGAGACAATCCAATAAAAGCGTAAAAGATTCAACCGTGAGTAGAGTTTAGAACGAGCTTAGGCTCGAGCTTGATACTCATAATTTTTGATCATTTTCGAGTACTCGATACTCGAATCAAAGCCCGACGGACTTTCGAGCTCTGTATATACAAAATGTTTTTCGTTCTGCATTTTATTTTTAATTTATTTGTCAACATATTTCTTAAGAATCCTAGAAGACATTTTATTGGTGTCATAAAACTGCTTCTTTTTAAGTACATAAAAACTAAAACTTTGTAATTGTATTACGGATAAGTAAAGTTAAATAATAAAAGGATTATAAATATATACAGTAAAATAATGCTTTTACTTTTACCAGTACTTTTACCTGAACAGTGTTGAAACTTGTTTTGGTAAAGAGATGAATTTGTTGCCGCCTACAGTACATACAGTACAGTTCATAGAAATGCAAGGATTTTTAATCTTTACCGATAGAAACAATATACTTTCAATTTTAAGTAGTCACGTGTATGCAATATTAAATAATGATTTTCTTAGTACCAGTAAAAAAACAAAATTACAAATTGTTGAACATTGAAAATGCCGTGTTTCGCAAAACAAACATTTATTACAGAGCAATACGCAGAGAAATAAACGCAGAGATACAAGCAGAAATACAAACAGAGATACAAGCAGATCATGTTTTAATAAATCATAAACAAATAGAATGGGATTAAGTTTCGGAATACTTCGGACCTGACAGAAAGCTGTACTTCCTTTTAACCAATAAGAATGCGATTACTAATATCTCAACACAAATTTAGTCGAAATTTTAGCAATATTTTAGTAAAAATGTTTAATTTTATTGGAGTTACAGCCGTGAATACATGCACATTCCTAATATAAGTAAAAAATTAAGAAAATTAATTAATTGATATAGAATAGTAATCATGCCGAAAAACAAAAGATCAAACATTTGGAGTCATTTCGCCAAGGCAGACCAAAATTATGCATGCTGCAATGAATGCAATAAAAAATTTGCATTTTAAATGGAAATACGTCAACAATGCGTCGTCATCTAAGCAGCGCTCATAACATTGACGTTGACAAAGCAGAGGCAGAAACGACAGCTTAAAAAAACAAAAACTTTGGATAATTTCGTAATAAAAACATAATTGAAGAGATTATTGCAAAATTGGCTGCAGTAGATGGTTTATCAATTCGTCAAATCCCTCAGTCAGAGTTTATTCGACAATCATTGGCCTTAGAAGGGTATTAAACTTCCAGCCAATGAAAAATCTGTAATGGTTCTTGTTCATAACCGTATGGAAACTGTGAAACAAAAAATCAAAAATGATATTAAAAAAGATATTGCCGAATCAATGGGTGAGTTGCTTCGTTAGAAGTGAGAGAGTGGGACGGTTTCTGTGCGCTCCGCTTTTCGTGTTATT
>KK117994.1:85285-119030 GCA_000611955.2 Stegodyphus mimosarum | reverse complement strand
CAAGATCAGATCGATAATTTGATACTCAGCATGCCTAGGCGTTGTACGGACTGTATTGCATCTCTGAGAGACAGACAATGTATTAACAATCATACCAACCATGTAATATTGGTTTTTTTGTAAATAGATTTTTTTTTGTAATTTGCTCAAGGGAGAAAAAATTGCTAATTTTTTTAATAATATCAAACATATATTTTTTTTGCTCTTTATCTTTTGTTTAATAAATAAGTTTTACAAATAAGTCAAATTGGTTTTGCTTCTAACTCTTTCTTTGCCTGATTTTGCATTATCCTTAATTTATGGACATGAGTGCATTTTTACGAATACAGATTATTTCATTTTAACATATTTAGACATATAATAATTCTATGTTCCTTTTTTTGCCATGCTTAAAATGAAGTAAGTTATACTTTAATTTTATAACAGTTATTTTAATTTAATGTATCTTTCCTGTTTCACATAGCTTCAACTTACAACTCCCTACCAAAATGAGTTTTTAGAATCGCGTTAAATGCAAATGAGGTAGAGAATAGTATTTAAATGAAGTCGACAGAGAGAGTGAGGATTCCTGAGTATTGCGCGTTTACCTTTGGGCTACGTCTCTCTACTCTCGGCCGTATTACGTACCTTTTGATAGTTCGCTCGCTAATTTAATATTAAGGGCCAACTAGTTTAGAATTGTGTTACCTTCGGCCAAATCTCTTTGGTTAGTCCTTATTTGGTTCTTATATCTTAGATTTTAAGCCCAAGTGAAGGCTTTGTTGTACGCCCAAAGAAAGGGGTCAAATGTTAATTATATTTTGAGCAAATAAAGGGTAATTAACCCATCTTGAGTTTACGTTTCTATTCTTGGACCTGAGCGGTTATTCGCTTTAGCAGTTCACTAGATTCCTCGTCATTTAATTTGACAGAATAAAAGTGAGGAACCCTACAAAAAAAAGTTTAAAAAAAGTCATCAGATTAGAATTTCAGAATGAGTGTTTGAATAAATATTTAATCAAAAAGCAATTTTTGTTTATTTCTATTCAATGAATTCATATCACATAATAAGAGGTTAATACTGCACTAAAGTAAATATACTGTGATTGCCTGCTCCGTAAGAAAACGTTAAATTTATTGATACATTATTTGTTAAAGAAACAAAACGTGTTGCGAAAGCAATTCATCAAGATTTCAACTCAAGATTTACTTTACAAAATTATAAAAATAAAATGCAATAAGTTCCTCTCTGCTTAATGTATGTTATTTCCATTATTTAAATTGCAAGAAGTAAATTATGTTCAATGTATAACTGATACTTTCTTTACGCTAAGTTATTTGCGTATGACTCAGAGCCATATATTTGTTTTAATTTTCGTGTATTATATTTATCTATAATCGTAAACGTCAAGAAGTTAGTTTACCTTCTTCTTGATGCCCTACCACAGTATACCGAAAATTTATAATATATAATAAAATAAGTAATCTTTAACATAATATTTCTTACGTAATTAACAAAAATTATACCTTGGATATCTTTCGTAAGCATTATGTATGAAAGTTGTTCTGAAGCTGATATATTTAATATATTGGCATTAGATATGCCTCCCAAATAGCACGGCAACGTTCTAATGACGTTGCAAACTCGTCGCGGGTCATGTTGCAAAAAAGGTGCAATATGTCGTCTTTAAGACGGCTAGATGTCCGCGAAACGCCACTGTTTTGCAACCGAAGATATCTTTATTCGTCTTTGAAGATGAGGTTTCTGTCGCATAGACGTCGCTATTGCATCTTTCTTAGGTTATATTTTGGTTGTGAAAGAATCGTGTCACGACGTCTTAACGACCGTCAAATGTTCGCAGAATTCCACCTTTTTGCCACAGTTGTGAAAACATCGTTATTATAACCTTGTGTTACATATTGATTTATGCAGAAACATGAGCTTAATAATCAATATATTTTTCTTCTTTTTAAAACTTTTTCTCTGTAGAATAAATATACATAATTTTAAAGAGGCAAATATTCAAGAGAAATTAAAACTTACGAGCCTGATACTACACTGTAAGTATTCAGTATAAAAATAATGTACTATAAAGAATGATTAATTTGCATCCTTAAGAATAACTTTGATATTAGATTTAACACGATTAGCTTTTTAACAAATATACTGTGTTAATGTAAAGCACCAGTAACAAGATATGTTAGTTTTCAGCAATTTATTATGCGATAAGAATAAAAGTAATGTTACAAAACAATTTCAAATGCTCAAAGGATCATCACCGAACCATGTTACAAAACAATTACATTATTTAACTGTATAGAAAACATATAAATACAGAATTATATCAAAGGTATTAAATATCAAAATTCTCACAAAATTATCAATGGCGGCGAAACAGGTTGTCTCAAGAGACATCAAATTAATTTATTGTTTTCATGTACTGCAGTTAGAAACAAAGTGCATAATCATAACAAACAAATATTTGTTAACAGTCTGTCCATCGAGTTATAGATAGTCCGTAGGGTTAGTTATAGTCCATACAGTTAGTTAATTCCACAATGTTTGTCAGCTAATGCTGAAACTTGACTACGCTTTTGTCTATCAGTTAACATATTATAATTAATCATCTGCAAATAAAATACATATATATGTATATACAACCTTTTTTTATTCATCTACATATTTAAATACCCAATACATGACAGCAGGGCAATTAATATGAAGTTTTTCTAGACTAACAATATAGCAGTCTACAATAAATTAATTCCTTTAACCAATCATTTTCTGAAATTTTTTGTTACCCTAACGGAAAAAATGTAAAAATAACTTATGGAAAAAAATATACGAAGAGATTTAAATTGAGATAACAAAGAGATTTAAATTGAGGACGAAATATCAATGATTTCGGATTTCGCTCAGTTTTCTGGTTAAAAGCTAAAAACATTAATAATCAAGGAAGCATCATCTTTTCTCCGCTGATTGATATGCAATACTAAATTACCTGGAAGATTCCTAAGAAAATATCATTAAATAAGCTATTATTAGCCAAATCTATCATAAAGCGACAAAATGGGAAACGTATATAGCATGTAACACTATTTATTTCAGAACTTTGATTCAACGTTACTTCTAATTATATATTATTCGTTAAGTAGCCTTAATTATCAGTACTTTAAACTATACTTTTTTTAAATAACTTAAATTTAAAGTTAAGACTATTTAAGATTTCATCGTTTCTTTGTTTGTTTGTTTAATCGCAGCAATTCATTAAATGCTTTTGCATTTAATGAATTGCTGAAAAAAACGTTTCATTTGAAAATTGTAATATTAATCGAAGGCTATGCAACTGTAAACCCTTAAAAATGTAACACTAAATGCTCAGTTATTCACAACTAAAAAAGTTAAGTTTATCCATCGCAGCAGTTGCGTAAATGCACAAACTCCATCTTAAAGTTAGAGGAAAAAAATAAAATTTATCAATGAAATTTTTGACAAGTTGCTTAGTGGAGCATTTCATCGTGAAATATTAGTTTCAGAAAATTAAAATAAGAATGTTTGCTATTTTAATTTCAGTCACCTGAAACGTTCATGACTGTATCAGTTTAATATTTTAATTTTACTTGCTTATTAATATAAATTCAACAATTAATAATTACGGCGAAAACTTTTTATTTTAGTTTATATTTTGGTTAATTAATTGTAGAACTTTAAATACATATAATTTACCAATACCATTGCTTAGATCAAAATCATTTTAAATTTAGTTTTCTTTTTATCTACGTGAAGGCAAGCCTCCACATGAGATGCTAACTGCAACCGACACTGATCACGAGGCGAGATTGAAGGACGGAACCGGTTTCTCGCTCTTCTGCTGCTGGCGCTCGTCGAGGTAGGACGCCCTCGTGGGCAGTCCTGACCGGCGGAGATGTTGTTCTTTCCTAGTTGCACGACTTAGCCATTTTTCATCTTTTGAAGTTTCATCTATGTACATCCTTATTTAACGAATTTCTGTGGTAAAATGCCTCATATTGCCTTGCATCGAGAACCATCTTCTGACAATATTTTGTTACAGAAAAAAATTTCGTGCTGAATTTCATCGGACTCTTGTTCGTTCCAAGAATTCGTATTGCCGCGTGTTACTTCTTCATGTCTAAATTCCGAACTGGTAAATGCATCTGATTTAATTTCATCGTATTTCGAAGTGACTTTATTTAGAGTAACTCTATTGAACATGCTGTCAATGCAAGGACAGTACACGCGCAGATTATTTAAGATTCTTCTGGACTTTGTCTAGCACTCACGAGTAGCTTCATGCATGCCTTGTATTAGTTATTCCATCTGGCATAGTGTATTTTTTTTATCTATTTCTTTTACAGTCTGGCTAACTAATAAATTTTAATTTGTTTCAACGAGATCATGTAGCCTTCTTTGGGGTAAGTTATATTCTTGTTTTTGTACTTCCTAGATCACACATTTTACCCTTACAGTCCTCTCTAGTATTATAGGTTATTGCGGTAACACAACGTTTAATATTTATTACCTTCACAGTTCTTCCCAATATATATCAGGTTATCACGGCCAGTCAGGTACACCTTATCACTACAATCTAATTAATTCGATGCGAGTAATTATTCTTCTTAATCTATATTAAAAATATAACTTCAGGAAAAAAGACTATTTTACAGCCGTTTGAAGTTCGTTAACGGCATTTCGCTTCCAACATTCATCACTCATTGACAATCAGCGTAAACCTTATAGAGTAAAGACAACAACATAATTTTTCAAAATAACGTCATTTTAAGTAAAAGCTATTTTGAAAGGTAATTGTTTTAGTTGCAAACGGTACTTACCTCTGCTAATACACAAGAGAAATAAACCTCATCTTACAATATATTGCGCTGGTTTTATGAATAATGCACAGTTACAGTTATCAAACATAACTCGTCATAATTTTGCTAAATGCAAGCGGCATTAGGAGAATAAATATAATTTAAGATTAACGCATATCTATCGCTGCTGTTTAATTTACCTGTAACTGTGCCTAGAGGTGACAGTTCCTATAAACACGTCTCTCTAATTGGTCAGCCAGTCTGTCTCACGCATTTAAGTGTCCCTTCAGTTGGTTAAACGAATATGAAGGATGTGTTATTTATAAGCTGAGATATATTCTATTTTATACGAAATGCTTACTAATATGGCAGGAAATAAGGTTCAGTTTGGAATAAAAAGAATATTGTATTAAGTTCATTCCTGGGAATGAGAGGATTCTAAGGAATGAACTTCTCAATGAAATAGTTGTAGAGTGAAAGTACCTATATTTAATGAACTTTAGAATTGTGCTTTATAATGATTTAAATAATGGTAAATGTAATTTCCGTGCAGCAGTTTACTTTGAATTAATTGACATTAAGAACTCTGTTTTCCAAATGATAAATTTAACAAAGTAAAAATTGAACTTTTTGCACTGTATGCAATAAAATGTTTCATATTACGTCAGCATATTAATTCAAATTAATTCGTGCCTACTTCAAAAATAATAAATAAAGTCAAATTTCAGTAGTGAAATAATTGCCAACATGTGATTTGCAAAGAATTAGATTTACAATGATTTCGGAAATATGATTTTTAAGATATATAAAATGTATAAATTAAAAACATTATAGATTACTTTCATTTTTAAATATTTTGCTGCAATATTTATAAAAAATATTTTAAGTATGAATTATTTTAAGAAAATTTTAAACAATAATTTAGTACGTATTTTAGTATTAATTAAATTTAATAATACAAAAGTATTTATATTAAATTTACATTTTCTTAGATCAATCTACCTTGGATTAATATATTTAAATGAAATAAGGTAATGAAACACTGCAAAATAAATCTTATGCGGACTTCAGATTTTTGAAAAAGCAGATTTAATCCCTTTTCATTCTAAAAGTAACGCAGATGGACTATGAAAAAATTGCTAATACAATCGCGTCCAAAAGCGGTCAAATCACGACGTTTCAGCGACGTCGACAAATTGCCAATATATGCAACGGCAAATATTTTGCGTCTTCGCTGCGTTGTAAAGACGTCGTAAAAGTTACCACGACCATTTTGCAACCTCTCGGATCAGTTTGCAACGCCATGTGCTACTTGGTGCTACATGTGCTACTACGTCATGTACTCTAATTGTTAAATTTCAGTAACATACATATATACGTATTACTCACAACTGCTCAATTTACTTTATGCAATAATTCCGTTTAATATCAAATATGAAGTGCAAATCATTTTGCTAGTGAAGTCACATTAGTTCCTGTTAGTTTACTGGCAAAGAGCTGTTTAAATATTTCGCGAGAAGTCTGTATGAAACATAAATAACTACGGCTCGTTGAAGACCGGCTAATCACTCTATCTTAAAACTCCAATGAAGTAACAACGAACACATACATTTAAAATAACCCTTTTTGTTAGTGCTTAACAATTTACACAAAGTCTTACAAATTCTTCAGCCTAACAATTTAAATCACCTGCATATTAATAGAAACAGTCTCCGTTAGTTGCAGGATGAACATAACTGAAGTTAAAATAAAATTTAAGAACTTAGTAGGTGACATTTACATGCCAAAGTGCGCTTACACGTCTGTCTCAGACCTTCTTAGGCAAGCAAATGTGAATTAATAAGTCGATTCAAATAAATTCATGAATTAACAACAAGCAATATCTAGATGGTCAGCAATAGCTGCCCAAAATGCTGTCTTATATACATAAACTAATTTGCACCCTGGTGGGAGCTGACGAAAGTAGAAGTGACAGTAAATACAAAAATAATAACATAATTGGTTGATAAATTTAAAATTCTCAATCTTTCCCTTCAATTTTCTGTAACTTCCGCTGTAGGTGATAGAAAAAGCAGATAAGAGACAGCAAATGAATATATCCTTTGAGAATGAACTTTGATATGCCTTTTGGAACGCCCTTAGTGTGGGGCCATCTGCTCTATGACCTGAAGCCAAAATTGAGTGAAATCATTATACGAACACCTCATATGATGAGGTAACTGAGAAAAGGCAATTTAACGTATATATTCAGGAGGTTTCGTGATGGCAAGATCGAGCTTTAAGATCATAATAAATCAGGATAGCGTTGTGCTATGAATTACAGGAACGCCACGCATAAATGCACAAGAGTTTGGGGAGAAATTAGGGGTACAACACACAACAATTATCGGCCACCTTTATTCTTAAGTAAAAGGCTTCAGCAGTGGAACTGATTTGCTAATCAGCATGTAGCAGGCTCTGTTTCTTTAACATGTTACTGTGAGAAAATGAGCTAACTTGATTCCCTCATCGCAAGAAATGATGAGAGCTGTCAATTTGTCAGCATGAAGTTAATGTGAACTTAGATGAAAACCAAAATCGCTTAAACATCAATATGAAAATGCTGAACGAAACTTCAGTGGATGTAATACTCTAGCTGCGACGCATTGTATCCCAGTCAATTTATACTTGTTTCTTTAAAACAAGCTCTTCAATGCCATTGCCACTCCACCCACCCCATTTGATGTCGTATGTCGTGTCATCATCGCCGAACAGGTACATGGAGACACTAGAGATGTAGAATGGGTCAAGTGGTAATGCCTTCCTATACTAACACTTTAAAAAAACCTGCAAGTTTTGTATGAATTTAATGCAAAGAAAAGTTAGGAGACAAGCAACTGAAGCTTCCAAAGAATGTAGTTTACCCATTATGGTACGTCATGGAATCCCACCGTACACCCCGCATCCGGTATTTCTTAAAAGTAATGATTTAAGACATAAAGCACTCGTCAGACTTCATTCGCGAGCTTTTCATGAAGAAAAACATGTCAAACGGAAACACAGTGGAAAACAAATTTCAGCTGGTGGCAACTGTTTTTTCCAAAACTGTTACTTCCATGGTTATGCGTCACATTGAGCGGCGGAAATTAGTCTTGAAGTTCTTATTTTAAAGTAACAGACTGTAGCAGTAAATAGCTTTCACTTGGCATTACTCTTAGACAGCTCAGTATTACTGTCAAGATGATATTTTATCTTACAGATATATCCCTTTTTACTACGTGTCTTCGTGATGTAATTCGAAGCATATCCGGTGAGCGTTTGGATAGTCAAGATTTCGAATTCGGACGAATGCACTGAACCTTTTTCTTGTTGCCTGCTTCTACAAGCCTTATGACTCTGCACTATTATAAATTAATTTACTATTACAAGAAAAAATAGCCCTTATTCTCATCTTGCTTAATGGCTTGTTGCAAAGCAAAGAAACAGACCAACTGGCCGCATTGCTGTTTCCCTACCAAAAAACCCATAGAGCATATATAAAATTAGAGAGAGAGGGGCAGTCCTAGAAAGCAATTAGCCGCCAAGCTTTAAAATGGATCTTGTTGAATTGCTGAAACAGAAAAGCAAATCCTGTGTAAGACTATTTTAAGTAGTCTTGTTGGACGAATGTTCCAAACTATGATACGATACGTTAAAGCATTCCGTGATACTTCAGTACGTCCGCTACCATCTTTTTTTATTTTATTTTTATTTGTTTATTTATTTTGAGGGCAAGCTTTAGTCAACAAATATGATATTTTCCCCGTGTATTTTATCTATTACAGGCAAAAATGCATGTTTTATTTCTAAACTTAATTAATTAATTACGTCTCATTCATTTTTTTCATTAGTATCCGATTCGTAAAATTTCTGTAATATTTTCTTTAAAGATGCACTTGCCACTCTATCTATGGACACCACAGCAATATCTTACAAATTTGCTGTTCTCACGACATTGTTTACGTACATGATTTATTGATGAATATTTAACTTCTGCAGTTATTTTGTATGTTTCTAGAACAGTTCCTCAGAAATAACAGTTCTAATTAGAGCTATTATGAAGCCTGAAAAAAATCGAAACTAGAAATTATTATGTGCCAAAGTACAAAATTTCAGCCAACTATGGTATTAAAAATAAAATAGAAATTTGAATTAGTAAGAAGTTTAAGAATAAATCTATTGTTCATAAATTGCTCAGATGATTACAAATAACAGTTTTAATGGGGAAAATGAATTAAAGACTTTATTCCACAGCGGAAAAAGCCCATTGAAAACTATCTGTTTGCTAATTCGTGTGGTTAATAAATTCCCTGCCAGCACTAAGAAATATACTAATTTAATAAACAAAACCTTCCAGTATTTTATAGACGTTTCTAATGTCAATAAAGAAAGATATGGCAATTATGCAGAAACTTAGATATCCTCGACCTTATGAGAAATTTAAAATATCAATCAACAAATATTAAACCATTTCAAACACATAAATAGTGTGTTCGTTTCTTGCCTTCTCTTTTTTTCGACTTTCCTTGTCAACTGTTTCGCTAATTAAAAGTTAAGCAGTGCATGTATTGCTAAAATTTAAATTATGCTTTTAATGTCAACTGTGAAATTATTGTCACTTTCGAAACAATATTCTATTACTATACTTTTGAAATTTTGATCTTATATAAACGAAAATGCTTTATTACTACTTATCTAGCTAGCTCAAGTCAAAGACTTCGTGTTAATAGTAGTTTTGAGACTTCAGTTTTAAAAAGGATATCTACGGTAAAACATTTAGCCCTCCCAGCTGAATCATTCTGCAAGGACAAAACCTTGTTCTTGATCGAAAAGTTAATAAAAAGTGTCAAATGATGAACATGACACATATGGCTTTCAAGACAAGCAAGATATCAAGGAGTGATGTCAAAGGAACACCTAATTTTCATAGACTTTTTATCCAATAAATTGGGTACTGTTTGGCACATGTAAAGAGATCCGTCTTATTACGTACAATAACTTGATATTCAAGAAAAACAATTTAATAATGAGACACAGTGAGCAATTTTATTGATTTATTGCTCCTATAAATTGTACTGTGAAATTGCGCTACAAAAGATTTCTTTTCAAAGTAGTTCTTAAGACTATTCTTATCTATAAATATTGCTCTAAAGATATAGACTAAGCTCTAGAATATTCCGGAATTCTATTAACTACAATAGATACAGCCAAACTTCCCGTTAAAGGGCATTCATGCCATTAAATCTTTTGCCCACTGTTAAACCGCTATATGAGAACATATTGATATCTTACTTCGAAGTACTGAACTTTCAGGAGCTGTGCATTAATGGGTAGTGTCCATTAAAATTACAGGCTAATTAAGATTCGATGACCATTATTCTTACTGTGTTGGGCAAATTATATTATTATTGTTCTAAAATTCGATTAACTTCAGATCTTGAAAGCTTTCTAAAATAACCTTATTTTCTTGCATTAAGTGTGTAAGTGTGTATTCTCCCTCCTTACTACGTGCTTTCGTGGTGTAATTGGAATGACGTCTTGTGCGATCAAAAGGTCCAGGATTCGAGTTCCTATGAAAGCATTGCGCATAGTCTTGCTCCAAAATAAAGTGCCTAATGATCGTTACATTGGCGCTCGATCTAAAAGGTGATGGACAATAAATCGGCACCGCCAGTATATGGCGTTGAATTCTGTCCTCTTTATTTGCCCATTAAGTGGAGAACACTGTAGAGATATTTTTCTCATCTTACCACTTGCCTTCGTGGTGTAAGTGGAAGAATGTTCGGTGCAATCGAGGGGTTTGGAGCACGAATGACAACGGCATTGCCCATTTCTCACGACTTTTTCTCCTAAAAAAATTCCTTGATGATTCTGTGTAAGTGTGAAACCTAAACGTTTGCAAAATATATCGCTTTCACATATTAATCTTAAATAGAATTGGAATTGTTAAAAAAGTAGGAGAAGAAGCACGTTTGATGGTCTCGAAATTCTTATTTCTAGCATTACTCGAATATATTAAGGTCTCATCGGGTCTCCAGATTTAAGTTTGTTTTTATATTTAAGTTACAGCTCTAGTTTAAAAGTAATTTAATTTTATTTTTGATTTATTTAGAAATATCTCGCTTGCAGTAAATAATAAATGGTGTTTAAACTTCACAAACAGGTAAGGTAAGTATACCTATATTACACAGTCCGATAATGGGCCGTCTATATTCATACTCGAAAAACATCAAGCTCATACTTTAATACCTATATAAAAGCATAATTTTAAAAGCCTTCTACTTTACGAGCTGGAGCCGTTTTTGAAAAGACAAAGGAATTTTGCTGCAAATTTTGATTACTTTTCTTAAAGCTAAATTTGTGTTTAATATTTTTTTCTAAACGTACACAGCAATTCATGTTAACATATCACACTTTTATTAAACATAAATTTAATATTTTTAAACAGCAAAAATGTAATATTGTATTAATTTGGAGGGAAGAATCAATTCTGGACAATTATATTTCATATTGCTTAAGTAACAGGTTATCGACATATTGCTAAAATTATTTGAAATTTACCTTAATTTTTTCAGTTATAAAACATTTACTAGATTAAACATTTAACTTATATTTTAATAAATCGTTCGTCACAATTCATTCAGTTTATAACGATCAAAACCAGAAGTGGGTCCACACATGACTTGGTACTTTTACAATAGTTAGACGATCTTCATCATGGGTATACGAAACGACAGGAATAGTAAGTAGTATTGTCGTTTCTTCTTCAATCACGAACGAAGAAATAATTACATGCACAAAGAAAATTATTTTTACAATTATTACATACTGTAACAGCTTTAGATATTGTTGCAATAATAATCTTAAACTTTTAAAATAGTTGAATTTGAAATATATCTAGTAATAAATGGCAATGTTTGAAACGCCAACACGAGAGCTGCGTGCGGTTCTCGCACGAAGTAAGATAATGATTTTTAAATTAAAAAGAGAAAGAATACGTTTTGGCTGTTAATTTTTGATGTTACCTTTTCTTCGACTTATATGTTGCAGTTATGAAATTGATCTATTAAATAAAGTTTGCTGTGTTCCAATGGAGTTTGCTTTAATTACAAAACAAGCATTACAGTCTTAATTATTTTTGGAGGCACCGACGAGATAGAATAATCGTGCGTGCTTTTGAAATGAAAGCACATCTCCTGGAAAGCAAGGTATAGCATTTCTTTATTCCCAATTTCAAACGATATTATAAAGTTATTTGAACGAATTTTGATTTTAAACACTGCAGAAAAGCATACGAAAATGTGTTTTGCATCGTTGCAAATTTTAGTATAACTGTGCAAAAGTTTTCTGTGTTCTAAACTCAGTTTACTATTCCTTACTTAGTTTGAAGTGTCCATCATCGGACTTAGTTTGAAGTGTCCATCATTGGACTTAGTTTGAAGTGTCCATCATTGGACTTAGTTTGAAGTGTCCATCATTGGACTTAGTTTGAAGTGTCCATCATCGGACTTAGTCTGAAGTGTCCATCATTGGACTTAGTTTGAAGTGTCCATCATTGGACTTCGATAGTTTGAAGTGTTCATCATTGAACTTTAATACTCAAGTTTATCTTGCATTTTTACATATATATTTGAGTCGTAAATTATTGTATGTTATTTTATGGTGCATCACTGCATATCAACTGATGGTAACAGTCATAGGTTGTTCGGAATAAATGTGGTATTGCTTATTCTGAGCATTTAAACAAGTGCATTTAATTCCTTGTTGCCAGAGCACTTTATTTATTTATTGCAATTAAGTTGAGCTATTTTGAGGAAGCGTAAAGAACAGGGTGTTCGTAAACTTAAGAAGTAGAAAAAAATGTCTTTCTTAGGAAGAGCTCGTAAGGAGGATTTGCAGAATCTCGCAACTGAACTAGGTGTTCAGGTGACTGCTGATTTGAAAATAGTTGATCTGAAACAGAAAATTATTGAGAGCAGAGATTATGACGAAGTATTCGTCAAAGAAGTCTTAAACACGATAATAGAGGACCGAAAAGAGAGGGAAGAAAGAGAGGAACGTAGGAGACAGGAAGAGGAACGTAGGAGACAGGAAGAGGAACGTAGGAGACAGGAAGAGGAACGTAGGAGACAGGAAGTAGAGGAACGTAGAAGACAGGAAGAAGTAGAGGAACGTAGGAGACAGGAAGAAGTACAGGAACGTAGGAGACAGGAAGAAGTAGAGGAACGTAGGAGACAGGAAGAAGTAGAGGAACGAAGAAGGAAAGAACAATATGATTTAGAGAGATTAAAACTTGAAGCTGAGATAAAGTCTCAAACCACCGGACAGGTCCGGGCGAAAACGGAATTGCGACATCTGATGCAGAAATTTGACGACAAAGAAGGAGATATCAGTCTATATTTATCACTGTTTGAAAGGCAAGCAGAATGGGCTCAAATTGATAAAGAAGAATTTGTATCTCATTTGCTAGGACTACTTCCTTACGAAGTAACACAAATAATAGCTAGAGAACCCTCTGATAAAGCTAAAGATTATGAACATGTGAAGACTTTATTGCTAAAGCGTTTTAAATTAAGTCCTGAAAGGTTTAGGCAGAAATTCATGAAGCATCAAAAAAGTACCGAATCAACATGGGTGGATTTCAGCTATGAATTAGAAAATTATTGCAAGGAATGGGTAACTGGTTTGGGAGTTGAGAGTTTTGAACAGTTGTTGGACTTGATGGTGATTGATCAGCTTAAGCGTCGAGTCCCTCCTGAAATTCGAGATCATTTTCTTGACGAATGGGTAGAAATGATTTCGTCCAAGAAATTAGCCGAAAAACTTGATGCCTACGAAAACGTCCGTGGAAACTTCCAAAAAAATCTTGCAGCCGATCGGCGGAAAGGGAAATACAATCCAAAAACTCAAAGTAAAACAAATTCCGATGATAAAAATAATGCTGAAAATAAATGGCCTTCAAAGTTTAATTCGGGAAGCAAGATCTATCAACCTAGTAGTCCACGTCCAGATGATAAATATGAAAAACGAAAGTCACTGCAATGTTACCACTGTGGGTCCTATCAGCATCTAAGACCTCAGTGTCCAAAACTTAAGAATAGTACTGAATCTTCTGCTAATCTAAACAGAATTAGTTCAAGACCGGACGATGAATTTCTGTTACCTTATACTAGTATTGGATACGTAAATGGCTACAAAATTCCTATATTAAGAGATTCAGGTGCTAGTATTGATATAGTTTGTCGTAAATACATCACGCCAGAAATGCTGACAGGTGAAAAAGTGTGGGTGCAACAACCATTAGATTTAAATCCAACCTGTTTACCCTTGGCTGAAGTCGAACTAAACTGCGATCTCGGACATGTAATAACCAAGGCTGCCATTATTGGAAACGAACTCGACAAAGGAAGGTATTTATTAGGCAACCGAACTGCTGCACTACTGAATGAAGAAAAAGAACCTCAAAATCACTCTCATCAGGTTAATGTTGTGACTACTAGAGCTCAAACGAAAAGAGAAAAAGAAAGCAAATTCAAAGTTGGGAAAATAAAATTGTATGAGAAATGGAGCAATGAAAAAAAGAAACTAGCTGCTGCTCAATCTGAATGTAGTTTAATTTCCAGTGATTCATTACCAAGTAATAAAGAGCACGTAGATCCAAACCGTTCTGTTGCTGTGAATCATGAAGTTGATGTTTTGTGCAATGTTTCAGAAAAGTCTAATCTTTTAAAATGCAGCGATGGATTTCATTCAAATATTCACCAAAATAGTTGCAATGATGAAGTACCAATGGACTTGAGCATATCTTGTCGGACTTCTGATGGAATCAAACAAAGTGCATCAGTGACTAATAATCATTCTAGTACTGGGCCTCTTTCTGTTGATAGTAAAAATTCATTACTTCCTGATTCCAAAAGAAGTGATTCTCTGAGAAGTATTCATCCAGAAAGTGTTGTAGAAAATCCTCTCTATGACAAATGTTCTAATGTAGAAAACCCTAGTATGAACATTAATCCTCAAGTACCACGGCCATTTAAAAAGAAACATTTATCTATGGTGAAAGATGATTCTGTTAAAGGAAGTTATGAACATGCTCGGAAGTCAGTGAAATTTGAAGTTAAAAACAGTAAATTATTAAACCAATATGGAGATATAGCTTACAAGCATGATGACAGACCATCACAAGTTTCAGGCTTCTCCCATTTGCAAGCCTTACAGAACATGTGTGATAATAACCCCATGGCTGGTCTTCAGAACAGTGTTATTCAATCTGTAACTCATGATAAAAAATCAAAACTGGATTCTAATTCTTGTAAAAATATAAATGCCAACGAAAAGCTTTCATTTAGTGGTACATGTTTTGATAATTTGAGTAAGTATAATTTTAGTGGTGCACAAGTGTCCACTGACATCAAAAGTGCTGCTGAATGTGAAGTAACAGATACATTATTAAAATCTAACATAAACTGTAGTCCTGTATGTACTCAAAATGATAAGCATGAAGTCAGTGCTCCTGAACTAAACTGGGAAGGCATCTATACAAAATCTGAGATAACGAATCAGAATTGTGAAACAGATACTAAAAACAAAATAGATATCCTTAAGCAAAAAGAACAGAATTCTGTGAAAAGAGACATTAAAAGCAATTCTCAGTGTATTGAAAATGTTTCTAAAGTACCAGTAAAAGCTGTTGATTCAACAGAATGTGTGATGAAGTCATCTGAAGAATCAATTAAAACGAAGAAAATCCATTCCACAGTGTTAGATGCTGATGATAGTACTCATTCTGTTGTGCAAAACAATAAATCTTGCAGTAATGCTGACGTAATGTCTGATGGTAAAGAAAAGGAAGTGATGGGATCTTTTGATAAAAATGCTGCTCAAGTTGAGGCATCTGCATCAGAAATTTCTGAATGTTGTACTGTAAAGGCAGAATCATCTGAAAATACTGGAAATTCTGTTGGTGGTAATAATAAGCAACAAGAAAAAAAGCGTGTAGTGACTGATAGAGAGAAAGAGCAAGAGGTAAAACCTGCTGACAGTAGTGAAAAGACATCTAGAAAAATTAAACTAACTGATGAAGAGGCAGAAGAGCCTTTAAAATCTTCTGACATTGGCGGAGAGCAGTCTGACCGGAAAATAACTGATAAGCAGCTGACATCATTTGACTTGAGAACAAGAACATTTCAGTTCCAAAAGATGAAACAAAAATGTGTGTGGTTAATTCGGATCATGATATTGTTAGAAACGATTCTGACATTAAAAAAATCTTCTGGTGAATCAGATAAATGTACTTCAACAAAATCTCAAGAAAATGCTGATTCATCTGTATCATTTTCTAGTGCTGTGTCTGTTGAAACTGGGATTAATAAGTGTTCTGAAATGCATTTGCATTGTCCAGAAAGTGAGGTTTTTAACTCTAATCTTATTTGCCTTCTCTTAATATTAATGAGAAAGTCGCGTTCAAGAACTTTTCTCTTCGGAAAAGTTTCTCCGTTGGGGGAGAGATTGTAACAGCTTTAGATATTGTTGCAATAATAATCTTAAACTTTTAAAATAGTTGAATTTGAAATATATCTGTTAATAAATGGCAATGTTTGAAACGCCAACACGAGAGCTGCGTGCGGTTCTCGCACGAAGTAAGATAATGATTTTTAAATTAAAAAGAGAAAGAATACGTTTTGGCTGTTAATTTTTTATGTTACCTTTTCTTCGACTTATATGTTGCAGTTATGAAATTGATCTATTAAATAAAGTTTGCTGTGTTCCAATGGAGTTTGCTTTAATTACAAAACAAGCATTACAATACTGAGCGCTACATGTTCATAGATTCAGGTCGTTGTAGAGAGCTGTACCAGCTGTATTAGTTGCTTTTGCTTGACTCACTCGAGGTATAACAATCTTTCTTCATTAACGAAATTAAATTAATTCTCCACATAACCACATAATTCGTAGTATAACAATGCTATCAAATATATACAGAGGCTGTTCGCACATTTTTTAGACTACATAAAGTTCTTGTGTTTTAAATGTTCTATTTGATATCTCTTATTCTGAACTATCTTTCGACACCGCAATTTCCAGGATAATAATGCCTTTTGAAGTGTCAGAAGAGGTATTTTATCCCATTCCTCCCGAACAGCTTTCCAGAGTTCTGTTAGGGTTTTGGGACAACGTTTGGATAATGCAGTTTTTAAAAGTCCGAAAGCACAAACATCCATAGGTGATACATCGGGAGATTTAATAGGGATATCAGTGAAGGGTATGGCCTTGATACCAGTTTTTTGTTCCATTTCTTTTAGGAAATTTACAGTGGATTTTGATGTGTGACTGCTGGCTTTGTCCCGATGGAGTCTCACAGATTGATGGCACTGTGGGTAAAGCGATGGTATTTCATTCAGAAAAATGGGCGATAAAATATGTTCCTGATAGTATTTGGAGTTAATCTTGACATTGTTTTGCACTCTTTTTATTTTTAACTTGCCATTATAATAAAATCCAGCAACAATCATGAATCCCTTAGGAAAACTTTATTTCGATTCTTTGAACCATGGTCTTAATTTTTTTCTCCCCTATTATGATAATAAATGGCTCTTTTTTGTTACAGTCATTTAAATACACCCATGCTTCATCTATTGTGACAATTGTTTTCCATTTTTCTTTGGATAAGCGTTTCTCATATAGAATTCTGCAGCGTGTTCTGCGTTGTTCTATTGTGACAATTGTTTTCCATTTTTCTTTGGATAAGTGTTTCTCATATAGAATTCTGCAGCGTGTTCTGCGTTGAGCGATATGCTTTGGAAGAAGACGATGCACATTGCGTTTTTTCGCTTTCTTAAGATTTAAATCAACGTTTATCATTTTGTTTACAGTGGACACCGAGCATTTTAATGATTTTGCAACTGTCCTGCCGAAGATGTCCGTTTCTTCCTTGGATATTTGTTTGGAATTTTTGTCCCACTTGAGGCTCCAGTTTGACGTTTTTCTTCCTTTCTTGTTGAAGATATTACCTATCGACCTTTAGATATCACAAAACCATGACTCTCACATCGTTTTTGGATAACGGAATATGCATATTTCTCTTCGCAAAGAGCGTAAATGCAGCCTTCGAACCACTGCTTTGTTAAATTCGCCATTTTAAATAAAAGCAAAACTTTCAAGCCACAGACGATAATTTTGACTTTTAGAAACATAGTACAATTGCAATTAATTCTTTTGCAGTAAATGATTTTTTATTACCGCTTACCAAAATCGTCTAAAAAATGTGCGAACAGCCTCTGTACTTTAAAAGACTGATTTTAAAAGGAAAATTATTAATAAAGTGAAATTGAAATTCCTTCAGTGCTGAAAAGTTTTCATGAAAAATTCTGTTACATAGCCAATTTAACTGATAAATATAAAAAAAATTCTTTTTGCCTTTTTAAATCTTACATATTTTAATGGCTCACCTTAGATGGTCGAACTGTAAGTACTTCAAAATCTTAGTATTCAAGCTACTAGAACATACAAAATTTAGTGATTTAAATTATTTAAATAATTTTAAGAGTTTTATGTTTTACGATTTAATGTAATGTTCATGAAAATTAGATAATGTAAAAATGTATTTATGGTATATTTCTCTTAAGTTTCGATGATAAATAATTAGCAGCCTTTAAGTAGTCCACTACGCGTCCTGACAAATTACCCTAGCAAATTATTTCATTCACACTCTACTTTGAAATAAAAATTGATCTCGCTCGTGCAAAACGTTATAATAGTATTCCGCTTACTTTGTGGCCACCAAATAAGTTAAACTCAAATAACGAATATTTTGAGACAGCTCTGCTTTACAGTGAAGGTGATTTAAGATATGCCCAGCATTACGGACGGGACAGCAAACTGCCTATTGCCAAACTAAATTATTACATAAAAGAACCGGAAACCTTTCAGGTTTTATATTATGACCAAAGGCATTTTTTAACATCTTGTGTGTTATTTTTATTTATTAAATATCATATTCTTCGCGCATAAACCATAAAATTCAATCCAACAGCAATATCGCAAAATATTTAAAAGAGCATATCTTTAGAATACACAGTCTCACGAGCTGCAGATATTTTTTTTCTTTTGTACAGTGTTTCGTACAATTTTTTCGTAATACAGCTCGCTTTGAAATCGTTGAGTTTCTTAATCAAAAACTTATAAATGTTTCACAAAATATGAAATAGATAATAAACGAAATTCCAAATTCCAAATTTAGGCTTTCAGATGCCCATATTCGGAGGAGAATTACGTTATTCAAAATTGGATGGCTCTAGGTACCGCTGTTTTATCACAATGCCAGAAACATACATACATTTATTCAGATTCCTCATTATTTAATTTCTTTAAATATAATGCAAGGTTTTAATTTTGGATGGCAACAATTTTAAAAGTGATTCGCCGCTTATAGTGAATCAAAACGAAATTAATAGCCCTTGTGAGCTAATTCTCCTTTGGGCTAATAATTTTAAAATAATTTAAGATTAAATGAAGGGCTTGTATAATCTCAGATTACTTTTTCATTTTAATCGTAAGTGTATGCATCATTTTCAATCGCACGGCTTTTTATACTGAGCAGAAAATTTGGACACTAAATGTTTTTGTCTCTATTCTCTCCTTTTTGATACAGAGATTCCAAGCTTTTCAGTTCACAATATAGATTACTGCAAGCGTTTTGAATGCAGAGTGCGTAACGCCCTTTCTATTTGCAGGCTTTACTTCTGAGGCTCTCGATCGGAAATAAAATGGACACGCATGAAACAGTTCAATTAGAAAGAAGGTTACATTTACC
The DNA here is from genome assembly GCA_000611955.2 of Stegodyphus mimosarum. NCBI lineage: Eukaryota > Metazoa > Arthropoda > Arachnida > Araneae > Eresidae > Stegodyphus > Stegodyphus mimosarum. Next base: position 99,391 of record KK117994.1, on the reverse strand, counting down.
ATAATACAAATGCGCAATCTCGCAAGAGTTGCATAAAGTGTACACTGCGCAAAAAAAGGGGGACAGTTCTATATCTCCCGTTCTATTGAACCGAAATTCAACTTGCGTTTTTCACGTCTTGAAAGCGCGACTTAATTTATGCACTAGATTTATACATAACATTGTTCTAATATAGATATTTTGACACAAAATCAGAAATGACAAGCCAGTTTTTTCCATATTTTGGTTCTACGACTCAAATTATACTAAACTGTCAAGTTTTGTAAAAATCTCACGAGTGGTTTTTAAAAACTTAACTCTCAAATTCTGTATATAAATCTAACATATTTCCTAAGTCGCGCTTTTGAGGCATGAGAAACGCAATTTGAATTTTGTCAATCGGCACAGTAAAACGGAAGATATAGAACTGTCCCACTTTTTTGGTCCAAGGGAGCGTTAGCTCAGAAGGGCTATTAATTTCGTTTTGGCATTTTTCGTCGACTCCCTGTAAATGTCCGAATCACTTTTCAAATTGTTGCCATCAAATATTATCGCTCTGCGTTATATTTGAAGAAATTAAATAATGAAAAGTTTGCATAAGCGTATGTATGTTTCTCGTATTGTGATAAAACAACGATATCTAGAACCATCCAATTTCGAATAACGCGATCTTCCTTTTGAAAAGAAAGATCGCGTTATTCGAAAGAAAGAATTAAAGATCGCGTTATTTGACAGAAAGGAAATTCCACATTTGGAAGCCCAAATTTGGAATTTCCTTTCTGTCGATTTCATATTTTGTAGCACTTTAACGAATTTTTTGATTAAGAAATTCAACGATTTCAAACCGAGCAACGGCAACACTGTACGGGAAAAAAATTTTATTTCCAGCCTGAGAGACTGTTGGAAATTCTAAAGATATGCGCATTTTAAAATTATTTTGCGATATTGCTGTTGAATTGAATTTTATGATTTAAGTGCGAAGAACATGAAATTTATAAAATAAAGGTAACACAGAAAACGTTAAAAAAAGGCCCCTTTGGTCGTAATGTAAAATCTCAAAGGTTTTTTCTCCCCCCCCTCCTCTCAGTGTACATGTGTTCAAAACGGTACTGGCTATAAGGTAATTTGTTTTAGTCCTGCGGTCGGTGAGATATATTAGATTACATTACAAAACGCTTTCTCACATAAAAATACATTTGAAAGCTGAAATAGCAGCGAAGATACGCTTTTTGAAGAAACGAAATGTATCCCTAATTGAAATTCAGCAGCTCCTCTTCGAAGCTGAAACCTTCAGAAGCAATACTTCAGTTCAGAAGTTTCTAAAAGGAAATTATATGATTATACTGTAAAGCCTTTTTCAGATTTTCAAAGCTTAAACATTTATTGATAGTATAACAGCCATATAATGAAATATAAAAGACCCTACACACAGTATTGATATAACAGCAAATTAATAGATTATTTATTTAACGGTAGATCTGTTGATGAAATTACAATAACAAAATGGCGTGCAGTCTTGTAAAGTAATTAAATTACTTTTAAAAAATATCTAGTTTATGTTTTAGTGGTTATCTCAAGTAAAAGCTTCTTCATATTTGTTAATTAAGCTACGTCTTATTTATTAGTTTATTTTTTTATGATCCGTATAAGGACAATTGTCAGCGAGAACCAACAATTCTCCGATTATAATCCTAGAAACTGTCAAAGGTTTCACGTATTGAACTGAAAGTGAGCCAGAAGCACTGTCTTCTCAAACATCCTAGAATAATCATTGTTTGGTTTTAGCGTAATCATTCCTCTGGAAGTTAAAGGAAAAGATTCAAGTGAACTGTGGAAACAAAGACTGTGATGATCGAAGGGAAACATTGTTTGGAGAAGGAATTCTCGGTGAAATAGAAATGTGGCTTACTTATCAAATGCGTCCAATAAACTTTGCGGTGGAAGTCACATAATCTTACATTCTTGGATAGGTGAATGAGTTAACAATTAGATTTATCTATCTATATAATTAAGAAGTTTATGCATGAGGTTATTCCATTAATAGGTATAGCTTACTCTACATCCATTTCAGAAATAATAGTTAAAAGCGAATTCTGAGTTAAGTGTATAGTCCTTAAACTTTAGACTCATTATTTATTCTCTTCAAGGAGTAATCTTATGGGGCAACTGCTAAATAAATACAGGAATTAAAAACAAAACAAATTCGTTTTATTATAAGTCACACTTTTATTTCAAAGCAAGCTGAAATTTAGTATTAATACTTGCATATAAATCATATCTGCATTTCTAAACGTACTTTTTTATAATGGCAAAGCTAAAATGTTAGCCAAAAGGGACGGAAGCTATTTTGGTTTCCACGTAACTTGAATTCTTTCCAAATAAATGCCACTGACTAAGGAAGCCTGAGTTCAACCCAAAAGACTTAGTCTCGAAACATGAATTTGTGTCGATTTACTTTAAATGACTCAAATGAGCCAGTCGCATTTTACATACTGCAGGACACAGTCTGATCCTGTGTGTAATAGGTGATTAAATTAATAACAAATTATGGTTAGAATTTCGAAAGTTATAGCTCAGGAGAGCAAAATGCGCGCCAGTTGTAGAGAAGAACCCCAAGTCGTTATAAGGTATTTCTCCCACCTTCTTAGCATGCCTTCGTGATGTAATGGTCAGCACGCTCTGCACGTAATTGAGAGGTCCGAGGTTCGAGTCCCGGTGACAGCACTGCTCATTTTTCACGTCTCTCAGCATCAAAAAACCTAATGACTCTACAGTGGCGCTCGAACTAAAAGTTGGTGGATGATGATTCTTCACCACCAGGATTTGGCGATTGGGTCTTCTAATCCTCAGTCGCCCTTTAAAACGGGACGTATAAGGTATTTCTCCCGCCTTCTTAGCATGCCTTTGTGGTGTAATGGTCAGCACGCTCGGCGTGTATTCGAGAAGTTCGGTGTTCGAGTCCCGGCGACAGCATTGCTAATTTTTCCCATCTCCTACTTAAAAAAAATCCTAATATCTCTACAAAATCAGTACTTTTGATGAGTTAGTGAGATGTTAAATGCTCGTCTCATAACCGCCGAGGATACCAGGTGTAAAACGTTGGGTGGCGTATTAGTGGCGTCAGCAGTAATTTAGTTTAAATGTCATCTACTGTAAATGCACTGTTTCAGTTTCATTGAGTCTGCTGCCATTCGTCAAAATGTAAAATATTTATCTTTTAAATTTAATTTGTCTCTTATTGATTAAGTTGAGATATTTAAAAGTAATAGATGCAGTTTTTAAGAATATTAATTTTCTTCCTTTTCAATCTGAATGATTTAAATAAAGATACATTTAATTCATGACATATCTAAATAAAACAATTTAATATTTTTATACAGAGTTACCTTACAGGTTTTTTTTAACTTTTCAAATATACAGAAGATATACAACGTTTCCATAGCAGTCTAAATTCATATTAATCTAGTATCCTATGAAATATTTCACTATTCCAACTTGGCCATTCCGGTTGGTAATCTCTTTGTTGGTATTGATAAACCATATTTATCTTTTAGGCGACAGTTAAAATCTCAAGCCATCCAGATTTGATTTGATTTTACTTTTTACATTTAAAAGCAACTGAAACTCTTTCTTCTAAATTTAGTTTTCAGTTTTGAATGTTTAACTGCAAAATAGAGGAAGTGGGTTGCCAGTTTAATTACTTCGCAATTAGAATAAAATGCTCCAATCACAATTCAGCTTTTCCTCGTACTGGTTTTTATTCAGCAACTGATATATATTATAACTTCTTGTAGAGAATTATATGTAGGAAGGAAGGAACAATAAGAATTTAAAATGGAAAACAATATTTATAATCAATGCTGCAAACGTGTGGACACTAATCATATTGTGAGATGAAGGCAACTCAGTATTTCTGAAGGGGATATTTAAATAGACTACTGATATTTTCTCTTATCATATCAATCATGTTAAAATAGGGATGTGTAAAAGCTATCATTTAATTTAAGGAAATATAAAGAAAACAATGTTAGGAAACCTTCTCATCGTTTTAGTTAGGTAATTATGTTTGAGCTCTACAAAGTATTAAATTTAATATTAAAATTTAAGTCTTTCCGAGGAGCTGAAGAATTAATATGGCAATTGTCTAAGAGGAAAATCAAACATCCTAAACCATTTGCATGCATTAGCTATACCTGTTTTCATCGAGGAAGAGAAATGTATTAAATCAAATGCTAAAACTCAGCTTTGAAACTGGAAGCGAACTTCGTTTCAGACACAATGTATTTTAAAACTCCACAAAATATAATTCGCAACTTAATTTATATGTTCGATATTTACACCCATGATCATACCAGAAAATATTAGCATCATACTGCATGAACCTGCTGGCAGCTCTGCTCAACATATCAGATTCGTATGATTAACAAAATATTCCGAAAGACGACTGCAACAGATAAACCAGTAAATCCTCCACTGACCGGTTTCGAATGGTAAGAAATAATCTGTCGCAAGACTAGCATTAGCGCTCGGAAGCGAATTATCGGCTTAGCCCAACATGCCAAACTCAGAAATAAGAAGGAAACTCATGATTTTGCCAAATTTACTTTTATTATTAATATGTGGATATTACGCATTTTGTAAAATGAGTGAGCAAATCCAAGAATCGTGTTTCCATATTTATATGGAAATATGCGATTCCTGATTAGTACCTTTAAACCAGACTAAGAGAATTTTCTCTTTTTAAGCTTACCCATCTCCTTAAATATGTTAGAAAGTTTTAGTAGGTTAGGTATTTTATTGTGAAACTCTTTGGCAAAATATATAGCAGGGATACACAACCTGGTCCCTGCCACCCACTAGTGAGCCGTTTAAGCTATAGTGGTGGGCTGTTTTATCCATCCCTATAGCTTAAATGGCTATAGTGGTGGATGTTTGATCCATCGGATGATAAAAGTTCGTTCATCCGCACTGAAGCTCACTTCTGTTTTCATATATTTACAAGGCATTGCCACTTCTCTTCAGTGTCGCTACAGAGCAACACTTAAACACTAATATAGCATATGACTATAGCGTGCATAATGAAATTAGCACATCTTAATAAATCGTGAGACGAGGAGAAGTTTTACCAACAAACGAACTTCTTATTTCCTTACCAGTGAAAGTTTCCTAGCCGAAACAGTTTGATGGAAGCGATGTCTCGGTTAGCCACGAGGGACGTAAATTTTCTGTCTCTTATAACTATAAGTAAAATATAAATAAAGAGATTAATTTAACTATATATGTGTTTAATAACCGGATGTTTCTTGCTGGACACCCATCACAGGGATGTTTCGGCCTTCAGTCGCATTGCGCTCCATGCTACTTTTTCAATAAATCTTCCTTTTATCCCTCTGATTTCTCTTTTAGCTAGTGTTGCTTACATTACTCATGTCCTTACGTATTGGGGATCTTACGGTATTAAATGTGTTGATTTGAAAAGCTTTTGTACAAAGTTATATTGAAAAAACCGTCTCGTCCTTAATTTTTGCACACCAGTGTATATGAAATTATGACTTAAAAAAATCTGAAAGCTTTCAGATTTTACATTAAGCCCAAAAGGGTGTTTATTTATTAAATATCATGTTCTTCGCACTTAAATCATAAAATTCAAGTCAACAGCAACATTGCAAAATAATTTTAAAATGAGTATATCTTTAGAATTTTCGATACACACTCCAGTGCTGGATATAAAAAAGTCCCCCCCCGTTCAGTGTTACAAAATATGAAATCGATAATAAAACAAATTTAAATTCCAAGTTTATATTCCAGATGCCGATATTCGGAGGAGGGTTATGTTATTTAAAATCTAATGGCTCTAGGTACCGTTGTTTTATCACAATGCGAGAAACATACATGCATTTTTGCAAATTCATCATTATTTAACTTCTCTAAATGTAACACATGGCTATAATATTTGGTAGCAACAGTTTGGAAAGTGATACGGACATTTAGAGTGAATCGACGCAAAATGCCAAAATGAACTTAATAGCCCTTCTGGCTAACGCTCCTTTGAGCTAACAATATCAATTAAAAACTTAATGTGGCAATAACATGTCGCGTAATATGTCCCAATCTGAAACAAAAAAGGTAGTCCTCAGAAGATGAGAATGGTCGAAATGACTTTCCACGAATATTTTGAATCCGAGAATACATCTGTCGAAACTCAATGCCCGCGGTTCCGGAGGTTTGGTTTATGCGATTACGGCAAAGCTCTGAGGGTAGGAATGCCTTCGTGGAGAACTTTCTAAGGAAAGCTGAAACGTATACACTTTGCACATGGAGTAAACCACGAAAACGCCCGTGCAGCCAGCCCGTTCGCAGGATTCGAACCTCGGAACGAAGTACCAGTGTTCAGCGGCTTTACCGCTCGGCCGCTTGGTGGGTCTACCGTTTCAAAGGAGGTGGTGCCACAAACAAATAAATAAGCAAACAGACGCGCACAGTATAGGCTCATCGCATCTTTTACCTAGAATTGATGTTGCATGACAGACTGCTGGAGATCACGTATAGTGTAATGACACAGAATTTAAGCAATAGATTATCGAAACTCATTTATAGCGATATTAAGTAATTTTTTGCTAAACAAAAATGAGTAAATTTATCAACAGCATTTATTTTAAAAACACAATTTACAACATAAAATGTTTATATTGTCGAGAATTTGCAGTAGATGTCAAATTATCCAGATTTCCTGTTCTTCTTTCTAGACCAAGTAAAATACAGTTATTTTTTTATTTAAATGCTCTGATTTTATTTCTGTAATTAATATGAAATACTAATTCTGTACATAATGGTGGGCACTAGCCATATAGGCGTGGCCTCTGCTAAGGCCGAAAACAGTGTCAATTTATTATCAAGGTATCTAATACGTGGGCAGTTGTTGCTTCCTATGAAGGGACAGACACTTTAAATTCATGGCTTCGGGATTCGAACCCGGGCTGTTCGGTACGGTATTCAGAATTATTAACCACTTTCCCGTCTGGGCGGCCTTACAAGCAATTAGTAAATTAAATTTTCTTAATTATGTGTACATTTGTACTGATACGTGTAACTTATCAGAGTGACTCATGATTAACTTTCAACAAATATACAATCTAGTATTTTTCATCGGAAGGAACTTATCATTACGTATATGTTTTTATACTTTCTTTGCTGCCAACCACCGCCTAGCTATAATAATGCTTCCTTAGTTAGATTTAACAAATATGATGACGATATGTCAATTCTCTTCTCATACAGGAATGTGTATCTTGTGATATGTAGCGTAACTGCAGTCAGTTATTTTCTGTCTACCTTTTGATAAAGGTCTCAATACCTTTTCGTGCGGGAAATATAAAAAAACATTTTTTGTATAAGGGTTATATTTTGAATTATCACTTGGAACACATTAAAGATTATCACAAACAATATTATATAAATTTGTTGACTACTGTTCCTGTTTTGATCTCATTTTCTGTCGAAAGCTTGTCAAATATTTTATAAGAAAATCCTTTTTAACTTAGCTTTATATCTTATTCTGTAAAAAAAATGAAATTCTTCCGAATAAAATTTTCTTTTCTTAGACTAAAAATGCGATTTTGTTAAGATAAAGTTTACTATCACGTTCCTTTAAAATGTCGACTACAGTTTTCAAACATGTTTTATATCAGCGACAAAAGGAGTCTTTTTATAACAGTTCTATTCTATTTTTTAAAATATATTTTGCCTCTTGCATTGCTTATTTCATTGATGTATTGTGTGCTATCGTCTAGTTTATTGTATACGTAAACTTATCTTCGATTATCTCTTTTACCAGTCTGCAAGGATTCTTAGTAAAAATTTTTATCTCCTCCGACTGTTATCTTCGATGAGAAATCGCTTTGACGTATTAACCGAAACGGGACATTAGTCTTAAATGCGATATTAGTCTCTAAGCGGTATTTTGCGTTGAATCACTATCAACGACGTATCACTTAAATATTATCGCTGTATATTACATTCAAAGAAATTAAATAATGAAGAATCTACATAAATGTATGCATGTTTCTTGCTTTGTGAAAAAACAAGGCTAGATAGAACTATAACATTTTTAGCAACATAGTCCTCAACTCGAACATAGGTACCTGGAAGCTCGATTTTTGAAGTTCCAATTAGGTATGCGCCAAGTGTGCTACCATTACACTACGAAGGTCTGCTAGAAGGTGCGATAAAATACATTATATAGTTATGACCAAGATGTACAATGAAACCCAAAGGTGAAAAACCACTGCACTGTACTAAGATCCTTTGTTTTCGTTGTATGATACATATACTATAAATCTAATACATATCCTCAGTCGTTCTTTCAGGTTGAATTTCGTCAATCGGCCCAGGAGAACGGGAGATATAGAATTGTCCTTTTTTTTCGCAGTGTACATGCAGGGTTTCTAATTAAGGCTTTGCTTTTTGTTTCCATTAGCTTGGCCATTGCTAAGGCTGGAAGTGGTGCCCACTTTATTGTGGAAGCACCTAATAGGTGGGCCACAATATAATAAAAGTTAAATTTATTATTTACTAATTACCACTTTTCGAAGTCTGTATATTTCGCAGTTCTAGAAAAAAATGTTTCATTTTTTAGTAAGATATTTGCATAATCACAGACTTCTCGTTAGTTTTGTGTTTTACCGTTTTCACACTTTATATCCAAATGGCACAGCTTTATGAACTAAACAGAAAACTCAAGAAAACTTTTCACTTAAAACTCTTTAAAAGCTAAATATTTCGAGAGTTTTGTTTCTTAATGTTTCCATATAAGAATTCTAATATCTTCAATTTGCCATTAGATACTTTGCTAAACTCCTTCACTTTATTCTTAATAGACTCTGCTTCTGCAAATGTATAATGACTTAAGTAGGAATCTTGCCGATACATATACATTTTATTTGTTTTGCGTTAGATCATTCAGTAGAAACCGGAAAAATCATCTTAAAAATCGCGTGTATGACTGATATCGCTTCCACGTGGCATATACAAGGTTGGGTAGGTTAGGTGTAAGTGCAGTGCCCAACTATTATTTACCCTGAGTAAGTAGTTAAGGGCTCCTTATACTAGCTATCCAGGGTGCGTAAAACAATAACGAGCTGCTCACAAATAGTGTAAGCATACTTGCGACATGCAACATGCACAGAAACGTGGAAGACAGCTCAGTAAGTTCCCGGTACCCCTACAACAGTACGCCAAGCAAGAGACAGTGATGTTGTGTGCGATTTTTGTTAAGCGAAACATCTATACAGCTTATAGGCCTTCTTAGCGTGCCTTCGTGGTGTAATGGTCAGCATACTCGGCGCGTATTCGAGAAGTCCGAGGTTCGAGTTCCGGCGAACGCATTGCTAATTTTTCATGAACTACTTCATACTGTGCAATGTGTGACAGATACACCAGTACTACGCGCTCAACACTATGTACCATGAAATGAATTCATTAACTGTGTCCTGAAATGTAAACCGTACTAAGAATGAACTTATAAACTGCGAACCGTGTAACAAAATACCGAACAAGCAACGAACCACGTAGCATAATCATTTCCCCCCACCAACAAAACTCCATACCGAAACACAAAAGAAATATGAATATACATCTCTAAATGACTTATTGTATTTATCCATTGTATACTTATTGTATTTATACATTGCATTTATGGTATTTATCCATGTAATTGCAAAGTATCGGTGTAATGTATATCTTATGTCAATATTGTCTGTAATGCAAATTATGCACTTTTAGTATATAACTATTATAAATGCTGCAACATAAACAAATGCCTGAGCATGGCGCTAACGTGCCCCGTGAGGGTGCACCTTCATAGATAGTTAGTGCAGTGGGGCGATACCAGTTTTGCCCATGGCGATGTTTTGGTGTCCCCTGTACTTCTGTCTCTCTGTTTGTCTGCTCATTTTTCATGTCTCCTGCTTAGAAATAACCTAATGTCTCTACAAGCTTCATTATCGGATAAAAGTACAGTCTAGTAACAAGAGTGGGAGACGTAAATTAATTGAATGAGAAGATGAACAGCAACAGACATTGTATGGAAGGTTCTTCTCTCCTTCCTACCCTCATAGATCACAATGTTGCATCCGTGAAGAACGTGATACAGGAAAAGTTAATTTTCACAACAAACGAAGAGGCAGCTCTATTGGACATAACTGGACATACCAATGAGTAGTGGGCTGACGTGATGGGCCGTTACGTCATCCATTAAAAACTGAAATTGTTCAAAGTGTATGAAAGATTAATACTTAAGAGATGACACATGAAATGAGAGGTATATGTGTCGTTGCCATGCATAAATTTCTGCATAGATGACTAAAACTTCTTGCTCTATATTAACACTACAAATAAGGTTAAATTAACAACCTCATGATTTCTTTGTACAAAGAATGATAATGATTTCTTTATAGAAAGAAATTTTGCGATTCGTGATGATTTCTTTACAGAAAGAAATTTTGGAAAGATGATTGTTTGCTGTGCTTACGTGTTTGTGCACCATCAGAAAAAAAGAATTTTGTAGTAACAATGTGTTTGCCGAATGTGGGTAAAGGTATTTTAGACCTACAACAAGACTATGTTGAAGAACTATACTACAATTTTTTTCGTTATTGCAATGAACATTCTTAAAATAAATAAAACTGTTTTTCCACTAAAAAAAGTGGTATTTACATAATTTTTATAACAAAATTTATAGACAGCATTACTAGCTTTTCTCTGCAGTTGAAATTACTTATTAGCCCAAAGGATGTTATCCTGGAAGGGCAATTAATTTCATTTTGGCATTTTGCGTTGAAAACTTTAAATGTCCGTTTCACTTTTCAGATTGTTGCCACCAAATATTATTGCCCCCTGCTATTTTTAATGAAATTAAATAATGACGAATCTGTATAAATGCATGTATGTTTCTCGCATTGTGATAAAACAACGGTACCTGGAACCAACAAATTTTGAATAGCGTAATCCTCCACCGAATATGAGCATCTGGAAGTCCAAATTTGGAATTTGGAATTTGTTTTACTATCGATTTCATATTTTGTAACACCTTTATCAAATTTTTGGTTAACACACTCAACGATTTCAAAGAGAGCAATGGCAACATTGTAAAGAAACGAAAACATTTTTATCTCCAGCGCGAGATTGTGTATCAGAAATTCTAAAGATATGCGCATTTTAAAATTATTTTGCGATATTGCTGTTGAAATAAATTTTATGGTTTAAGGGCGAAGAATATGATATTTAATAAATAGAGATAACAACAAAACATTGAAAAAAGTACCTTTGTGAGTAATGTGAAATCTGAGAGCTTTCAGATTTCTTTATTTTATTTTTTTTTCTTTTGGTTATTTTTCTTTATATCATGATTTCTAACTGTGTCTCAATCATCTAAGAAATCGAATCTTTCTCCAATTATTTTCTCTTGGTTTTTTGCGTAACAGTACAAATATATTTAAAAAACCTATATTGCATTTGTACAATCTTTACTTTATGCACTTTCCTGGGTAAAATAGTGATAACTCTCGTGATCTCCTTACGCGCAGTAATCTTCCAGGTATAATTTATCTCGATTTAAAAGTCATTTCGTAGTGTCTGGCAAAGAACATCTAGCATTAAGGAAAATAATAAAATTTATAAAAAGTTATAATCAAGTTAGAATCCATTATTTATAAAAACAAAATGAGATTCTTACAGGAAATGAAAAATATAATTTTCTCCTATTAACCTCCATTAGTCAAGAAAAATTGCTTTAGAATTCCCTCAAGTACCTTTGCATGTGGGCATAGATCCTTTTTATTTAATTTCACTTCCTGAAATTCCGTTAGGTATTAAACCTTATTCTGTGTAAATATTCGTTTAATTTCTAGACTTACGTAACTTTTAAAGACGACAGCACTTATGAATGTAGCTCCCTGTTTCCTTAAATCATAAGTACGAAATAACTTCTAACTATCTTGTTTCCAAATGTAATTCCAGAGTCCTAAAATTTGATTAGAAAAATGTTTATGTTGCTGCACCGTAACTCTAATCTTTTCTCCTTGCAGCAGTAGCTACTTTAGTTTCCGTTCTGAGCGGTATTTTGAAATCGGCTTCGAAAATCTGAAGGTTTCTTAGAGGTCATATTTCAAGAAGTTATGCGCCCCTTTTGCAGTAGTTACGGATGCAGGTTAAATAAGTAGCTTTAACTTCTGTTAAAATAAATCTTCAAAATGCCATGAATTTTTTAGCGAACCACACACAGAGAGCTGTCAAATGTTATATGAGAATTGCTGTTTTGTGTCATGCTCTTCAATAATTTCATTCGATAACATAGTATACAGCTTCTTCATTTTATTCAATAACATAGTAGTATAAGTCTAATGGCAAGAATAAAATCTGACTAAAACAAAGTCATAATGATGTAATTTCACAACATTTTATTTACTATGATAAAATTCAATTTAGGCAAAATAAAAGAAAACCAGAATTACAAGTTTTCATATAGTATTTGAGCCTTAATTTAACATAGAACACAGCTTTACTAATATTTTCACTATGACACTTTCGAGACAAGTTATTAGCTGCATGTAAAGATAAATCGTGATAAGGAATATACCGAAGAATATACCTTTGATATCAGTGACAAAGAGGATTAACTTAGAATTTAAACGAGCAAATTTAGAAAAAGCATATTCAATTTTAGTTTAAAAAGCAGATGAAATAAAAAGGAAAAAAAATCTGAAAGGTTTCAGATTTTAAATTACGTCCAAAGGGGAGTTTTTTATAGTTTGTGTGTTACCTTTATTTATTAAATATCATGTTCTTCGCACTTAAACCATGAAATTCAGGTCAAGAGCAATATCGCAAAATAATTTTTAAATGAGCATACCTTTAGAATTTCCGATGCACAGTTTAACGCGCTGCAGATAAAAATGCTTTTTCTGTACAACGTTGCCATTACTCGCTTTGAAATCCTCGAGTTTGTTTATCAAAAATTCTTTAAAGCTTTACAAAATATGAAATCGATAATAAAACAAATTCCAAATTTGGACTTCCAGATGCCCATAGTCGCAGAAGAATTACTTTATTCAAAACTGGATGGCTGTAGGTACCGTTGTTTTATCACAATGCGAGACACATATATACATTTATGCAGATTCTTCATTATTTAATTTCTTCAAATATAATGCAAGGCGATAATATTTGGTGGCAACAATTTGAAAAGTGAAACAACGCTTTAGTAAATCAACGCAAAATGCCAAAACGAAGTTAATAGTTCTTCTGGGCAAATTAGCCTTTTGGACTAGAAATGACTGTTACAGGAGAAAAAAGGAGAATTCAAACTCTTTGAATTTTTCTTTTTCTTTTACGGTACTTAAAAGAACAGCACAAAAATTAATAAACCTGAAAGTCAAGCTACAAATAAAATTAAATGATTACCCGAATTAGATTTTTATCACATTTTTCAGTAAAAAAGTGGAACATCAAGGAGAATTCTCAGCCACGACGATTCATGGAAACTTATTATTAAAAGAAGTTACCGAGTTGCAAAAGATTAAGCTGAAAACGTTACGACTGTACTAATTCATCAACAAAAAGCAAAGATGATGATGTATATACTATTCCGAAAAACACCGTTAGGGGAAGAACTATGACAACAAAATGTCAGGAAATAGAAATGAATAGCAATTACAGTTCATAGCAGAAAAAAGCACGTAATGATAAAATGCAAATAGAGATATTAGTCTTTTTTTCTTCAAGAATGACTTTAACCGATAAGTCGTTTGAATTCTAAATTAACATTTGTTCTGCGTGTTATTTTACCTTAATTTATTCATATTGTTTAGTTGATTTGATTAAAACAATACCACGATGGCTATTTGCCAAAGGAAAATGCTTTCATTGATGACTTTTTAAAGGAAAAAGGCTGAAATCTATGTTACACAAGAGAATGTCTATGGAAATGCCTATGCAGCCGGCCCATTCGCCGAGAATCAGTCTTATACACTCGACCCTGACAGGACCTTCTAAACTGAAACTCTTAATTAGTCTCATTAATATATAAGACTAATATATATATATATATATATATACATGAGACTAATATAT
>KK117994.1:64183-85255 GCA_000611955.2 Stegodyphus mimosarum | reverse complement strand
ATATATTGGGTCATATAAAATGTCTCCGCGGTTTTTTGTCACTAGATGGTGTTGATGCCTACATATCCGGCAGCACTTACCCGATTGTCTCAAACGAACATTTAAAATGTGCAGTCAACTTCCATTGTTTGTGAAGATAGTTTTCTAACTCGTTGCTCATAAAAAGTTATATTATATTGATTTAAAAATGAGTGAAATATATAAGGAAATACGCTTTTTTACTACAAAAAGGGTAAAAAGGCTGCAAAAACATGCCAAAAAATTTGTGAAGTGTACGGTGAGAATGCTGTGAGTGAACGAAGGACCCATTAGTGGTTTGCTCGTTCCGTACATTTCGATGTTAATTTCGATGTTCGCTCTGATCAGCCACTCACTGAAAAGGGCCGATGAAATTTTGCAACTGATGCAGCAAGACCGGCACGCAAGCTGTCAGAAAATAGCGGAGACAATAAACATCAGCCACATGACAGTTCGAAATCATTTGAAAAGAGCAGGCTACAAAAAGAAGCTCGATGTTTGGGTGTCGCATAAATTAACGCAAAGAAATTTGATTTACCGAATTACCATCAGTGAGATGCTGCTGAAACGCAACTAAATCGAAGCATTTTTGAAGCGAATCATTACAGGTGATCAAAAATGGGTGAAATACCAGTGTTGCATAATGACAATGCGCGGCCTCACACATCTTTGATGACTCGGAACAAATTGACGGAACGTGGTTGCGAAGTTTTGATGCATCCACCGTATAGCTCGGACCTTGCACTGTCTGACTAATACTTCTTTTCTACTTGACTTCTACTTGGTCTCTGTAAAACTGTCTTGATGGTGAAAATTTGGCCGACCGAAGCGCTGCTGGAAATCACGTGACCAAGTGTTTCGACGATAAACCACAGAAGTTCTACAATGTCGGAATTACGAAGCTATCCGAAACATGGCTACCATGCATTTATTAATTGATTTAGTATTTTATTCTTCAACTAATCAGTAAATCTTTTAAAAGCGTTTCCTGTTGATGAAATCTTATATTTTTTCTTTACTGTTTCGCAAAGCGTTTTACATGCCTCATCAGAAAGGAAGGTTTTGTAAATCGCACGCATGATCGGACTCCTACAAAAACTCCTTTTAGGTAAAATAACAGTTTTTAAACAAAGTTCTTCCTTACGTTATCATGATGCCGAGAAGCTAAAGCTGCCAACAGCAAGATTAATTAATTTTAAATTTTAGTGAAAACGTTATCTCTCCCTTTGACTGAAACTTCAGATACTTCTAAAATTTCAGGAAAGAAAGAATAAGTAACGTAAACAAAATTGCACAATTAAAAATCATTCGATGCCTGGCAATATTTTCTATAAATAACCTTACTGAGAACTCCGAAAAGCTTAATTTTATCTTTAAATATTGCTTTACTGCCCTCAATTTAAGGTGAAAAATACGAATTGAAATTTTTTTGCCTTTTTATGGACATCATAAAAAGATTCGAGGAGAAAATAATCTTCGTGATTTTAGAGCTTTTTGAATTCCAGCATCAAAATTTTATAACTAAAGTAAAACTTTTAAATTAATCTTCGACTGGATACCTTAAATAACTCAGTCGTAACAAAGTAAGCTTTCGTAGAATTTATTACAGTTAGGCTAAATAAAAACGCTGCATTGTCGCATTTTTCTATAAAATTATGCTTTCTAGACATCACTGCATTATCTTTGATTTGTTTTATCACAAGTGATTGCATAAATGATGAAAAATGGACAAAAGCTAAATTCGTCCTAAATGGTACTAAAACGGACGCAAAGCCAGAATAAATTTCCATTTATTAGAAAATTCAGTATATTGAAGAGGATATCATAGTATACTCAAATGTTTCCAGGCGCACTTTTATAAACGTTTGATAAGAAAAGTTATAAAGAATTCGAATAAAATAAATGAAATTTTTCTGCTGCTTATAAAACGTCTGCGAGATAAATCGTTCTATTCGTCGCGCTCAGTGATAAATGTCGCAGTAAACCGTTAAAAATTGATTCAAGAATGCTAGAATTTCTTCAGACGAAATTAAGATAGATACCAGAATTGAGAACAGAAGGTTGAGTACTAGAGCTTCTTTTTCTTAACTTTTTCAACAAATGTTTCTCCCTTTGATGTAAATTATCATTCGCTTTAAAATGTTGATAGTTTCATAAAATCGTTTCATAAATATGAAAGCTGAAAGGATAAAATGTTTAGGATAAAACTTTATTCTTATTTATAGAATAAAATTTGTTTCTCTAAAGGAATATTTTTATTCAAAATAGGAAAACAAAAAATACATTTAATTAAAGCAAAAAATGCTAAATTAATGCAGCATAATAAGTGTACTTTTAAGGTTAATTGCAAAATTAATGTTTTCTGTGTTCTTATCAATTAATTGTCTTTTAACTTAATATATACAGCCTGAGTAAAAACTTTAAGGCCAGTAAAAATTTTTGAGAAAATGGAAACATTTAAACTGAGGAATTAAAATACCATTTGATTGATAATTATTGAGCTTAAATAAAAGTTAAAAAAGTAGAAAAATTAATTTGCAAATATTTTATTCTTAGAAAATATTACAGAACACATAAATGCATATTTGAGCCTGAGTAAAAACTTTAAGGCCAACATAGAAAATAACATATAAGAAAAAAATTACAAATTCTTAGAAGGTTGTGTAGGAGCCATGTCTTCGAATTACTTCAAATATTCTTCTTTTCATGGATCAAATGAGTTTTTGACAAAGGGTGGGGTCGGTTTTATACCATTCATCTTCGACAGTAGATTTCAGCTCTGTTGTTGATGTAAAATGTCTCCCATTTGCATAAACTCTTCTTGCTAAGCCACCCCAAAAGTTCTCGACTGGGTTGAGGTCAGGTGATCTAGCTGGCCATTTCACAGTTTCAACATTGTTGACTTAAAACCAATTTTTGTGCTGCTACTCGAATGGATCGATGCATTGTCTTGCTGATATTTCCAATTTTCTCCAGCAAAACATTAGCATTTGGCAAAAGATGATTTGTTGAGACCTTTTGGTATCCTTGTGAATTCATTCTACCTGAAACGAATGCAATTGAGCCCACACCATTGTAAGCAAAACAGCCCCAAGTCATGACAGACCCTCCACCTAATTGGTCCTTGGAGAATATTTCTTTTTCATTTCTTATATCATGCCAGTAGAAATTCCAGCCATCTGGTCCATCCAAATTCCATTTTGTTTGGTCAGAAAAAATAATTTCTATCCATTGGTTGTCCCAGGTCATGACTTTCTGGCCAAAGTTCAAACGCTCTATTTTGTGTCTCTGCAGTAACTGAGGCTTAGTCAATTTTGCTGTATAAGTGAACCTTCCAGACCTTCTAATTGTGTTATAAATCGTTTTTTGACAAACTTTTAAACCTGTCGTCGGAATCAGTTTCCTGGTTGAATACTTTCCAGTAGATACAAGTTGGCAAACTCTCCTTTCATCACGCGAGGACAAAGCTTTAGGTCTTCCCCCAGGATTCTTTTTACCATAATTGTCTTTCAATTTAAAAAAATGTTGACTACAGTCTTTGATCTTCCTATCGTTATCGCATTAGCACGATTACTCATTCCTGTTGAAGACAAAGCTTCGATCTCTCCTCTTTCACGATCAGTTAACTTCTTACCCTTCGCCATCTTCAGAAAGATCACCAATACTTCGAAGAAACGTATGACAAATATGAAAATTGCAGTGTTGTCACAAGCTAGTAGTTGCAATAGTAATTACACGATTATATTATATTTATTTTTAAAAAATGGCTGGTGGCCTTAAAGTTTTTACTCAGGCAGAAATACTAACTTTGTAAATAACCATATGTTTCTCATAATTATGTATTTACAAATTATGTTTATAGCATTTATTTCTCACCAAGGAACTTTAATAATTAATATTATTTGGATCCCTTTTATTTCATTTTACATTTTCTCAAAAATTTTTACTGGCCTTAAAGTTTTTACTCAGAGTTTATAATGCGAAGTAGCCTACGAATACTTCATTTTCAAGGATGCTCTTCTGGGATTAAAGAACGTAATTTAAACTTCAATCTAATGCACTGATAGTACATTTTATATAGTGCATTTTGTTAGTGCATTAAGCCACCCCTTTGATATGACGGGTAAAAAAGCCGGCTGTCCTAGTAGTCTTAAACCCTGATTCGAAATCCCGGAAAACAGATGGATGTTTGTAAGTATTTAAAGGACTCTATGCCGCAACACGGATCTTGCGGTATGGAGCACTTTAAATATTCTCGAGTGAAAATTCCTCTCCAGGCATTGGGGGAAAGGAAGAGAAGTGGAAGTTCTTGAGAACAGTCGCCCCTGGGGAGATTCTCCTTCAAGACTGAAATGGAGATGGGAAAATTCGTAATGTGCCAAAGGCCTAAGCCGTAACCCTTAATCACTGTACACTCAACACAAGAGAAAATAACAATGAAGCTGAAACATGGAAATCAGTAATTTATTGCTCTTTACTTTGCATTTTAATATATTATTACGTCCGTTGGGGTTTGTAGAGGACTAAATCCACACAGAACCGATGCAAACAAATGCAAAGCACGTTAAAAATGAGATGCAAACGAAATCAAAATGCGAAAGCTTGATTTCCTAATAATCTGAAATAAATACTAAGAACTAAACAGGAAACTGATTCTTCTCCGGTCTTATATAGTTTTCGCCCGTCCCCAGAGACCACTAGCTTCATTTTCTCTAAACTCTTAGCAGACATAGAGATTTATAGTTACAAATGAACAAAGTAACAGGTTACAGTTACAAAGGGCCGGACAGAGTTAAAGTTACACAGGGAACGGATCAAAATCTCGTCAGACCTGGTCATTCTTGATCATTTCTCTCCAAATCTGGGGGCCAATTTTGCGACAAATTTGTCTCCAAAAATTAGTTGCCAAAACCATCGCCAGCTTGGCGCTCTCTCATCAAAGCGAAATACCCATTTAACTAGACTTACCCTGCACCCTTATATTTACGGTGATGTTTCGCTTTCTGAAGCATCTTATGCTATATTATACAAGACATACTAAAATTTGCACATAGCTTCAGTAAAATTATTTACATGTATACAAAATTCGTAACTTTCATTCGTTCGTAGCAATTCATCTGACTTTCCAAGAGCTGCACGTCCCGGGCAGTAGAGTCCCTGGACAATAAGCCATACTTACAAGTACAGAAAATCAAGAATTGAGTACTAGATACTAAAACAATAATTTCAAAAAATAAAATACAACTAATAAAATACTAAATCAATTGATAAATGCCTGAGTTTAGGAATTTATATACATATAGCACCATACTCTTAATATAGTGTTTACATTATATACACTTTGGAGACTACGTATTATAGCCGTAGTAAGAAAGCCTCTCGAAATCAACGACTTACGGACTTCGAATTTCATAACTTACTGATCCGAACTACGATGTTATTTCAAAGTTTTAAGGATTGTGTAAGGACCATTCTAGGATGAATGTAGTTTAGGCGGATTCCTTAATCACACTGTGCCTTCTATATTTAATGGATGTCCTGTGGCTCTCATGTCGTACCGAGTCTTCATCTTCTGCCTCGTCAAGTTGAATCGCTAATATGAAAAATTTTGCATAACTTCAAACGTGCCTAAAGATCCTCGGAATGTATTTCTCGGATTCCTGAACTTTGAACTCCATCACAGTTCCTAATAATGAGGCCTTTCTATGAAGATTTAAATATTACTTTAAATGGTTTGTGAAGCTGTATTCATCTTGAAAGTCAACATATGTTTTAAAAATTAATTTAAAAAATTAATGCGTTTATAGCGACTTTTTTAATGAAATAAAGGATAAAAATAAAACAAATGTAAAAAATTATTCTTCTAAAATAATTAACCGAAGATTTTCTCCCCGTGAGAATAGCAACTTTCCAAATGCATGATTTAAATTAAGATCATATGAAGTTAATTCATAAAGAATAAATGTTATTTCTAATAAATATTCTACTAATTTATCTAATTCTTTCTGTTTGCAGTTTCCATACGTGGCAATCTAATACTTTCCGGAAAAAAGTGCCTATAACCTCTCTCAAGCAACTTTCTGAATCTGTCCTAAAAAAAGGAATACCTAATATTTTCATAAAAAATCTGATATGGACATCACATGACTTCCTTGTGTGGCCTACTAAGTTATACGCATGCTTGCTGCATTTCCTTTAAACTTATTTCCTCGAATTTCATTAGAGATATTCTTTCTCAATCCATTAATTCAGTTTTCAATTCACGCAAAACAAAGATACATAAGAACTCAAAACATCTTCATTAAAATTTTTAAAATACAGAAAAAACATAAAACACCAAATACAGTCAAATTAGTTTAAAAACAATTTTTACAATTAAAAATTAGTGTTTCTACTCAAAAACAAGCAATTTGGCTAGCGGGAAAGAAGACAGATTTTTCTGTGCACAAAACTGAAAGTTTGCTTTTGGTGCCACTCGGCAAAAAGACATTGAAAGTGCAGAAACTGACTGACTTTACTATTCTACTAAAAGTTTTCAAATGTAAACAAATGATTGTTCGTTAAGCTTTACTCGCCCTTTTTAATTGTTGATAATTCTATAAATATTGCTTGCAGATTAACCAAAGGCATAAAAACCTTAACGGGAATATAAAAAATCTCATAATTCAATCAAATTTAAAGCAAAAAATGCACAATTTATCATTAATAAGAATAAAAAAACTAAGTTCACTGAGCCACGTAACAGAATGAGAATATATATATATTTCTATACGTTTGGTGCAACCGATTACAATGAAAAGGAGCGGTACACAACTACATTTTATATCAGTCCTATACACAAAATTTCAAGGCTCTATGACTAGTCATTCTTGAGTTATGTGATATACAAACATACGTACGTACGTACAGACGTCAAGAAAGAAATCCGTTCTGAATCCATTTTACAATCCGTTTTGGCTAAAATAGACTTTCATTCTGTCCGTATGTACAGATGTCACACAACAACATCGTTCAAACAGTTTCGAGAGCTGTCAAAATGGATATTTTCGTTGAATTATGACACCAGAAATTTTTCGCGATTATAGTTGCCTTTACTTCCTACAAGAAAGTAAAACAATGTTCATAAACTTCATCAAACATCTTTATGTTCAAGTAAATAATTAATTTTTAATTATTGATAACATAGACAGACAATTAAAAATGGTTTTTCGATCATCAACATAAATAGGTAATGAATGCCTCATTCAAATTCTTCAGAAATGATATAATTAAAGTTACATTCTTCAACCACCTGGTTGAAATTTAAAAACTGAAAATTGAAAATTTAAATTAAAGAAACCATTAATTTATATTTAATTTAGGCAGGGAATATTATTACGTTAAAACAAGTTTTCTAATTTATAATCAACTGATACGCCAGTTCTTCTGGAATTCTACTATTATAAATATGGATGTAATCATTATTATAACATGTCTAAATTATTTTTAGCCTCCTTTTGCGTAATACTCTGAAATAGGTACATATTGATCTATATATAGCAGCATTCCTCACCGTATGGGAATATAATTAACTGTAGGTACTATGGAATAAAATCATTTTAAAAAAGCCAGTTCGTAACTCAGTAATTACTTTTTTATAAATATACCTTTCCTTCTTGAAATTTGTAATACCTTGCTTTCAGTATTTAATGTGAAAAACTTACGCACGTGCGTATGTATGTATGTATGTATGATGTGTCTTGCGTAACTGAAAAACGATAGCCGTAGAACGTGGAAATTTTGTATGTCAGACTGCTATAGTATCTAATTGTGCATCTCGCTTTTTTATCGCAATCCTCAATACCGAACGCATGTACGTATTTATAAATAAATATAAAGCAAAAACAGGTAAAAACCTAATCCAACTACTCCTTGCTGAGTTGGTAACAAGTGGTTGTAATAATGCAAAATAAAATAAAAAATATATTTCAAATTCCTCACATATTCAATTTGAAATAAATCAGATGCAAAACCCAAAATACCAGAATCACAGTGGCTAACTGCAGGAAATAGAGGGATAAAATATGCTCAAACCAAAAATGAAATATGAAATTTACAACTTTCGCTGCATCGTCGTCAAATAGGGCGGTGCAGCAAAAGAAGTAATTCAGTAAAACATCCTGTCGGAAACATGAAATATACATTTTTTTAAATTTTGAATTTGGCGCGCGGAACTGTGTATCAGAAATTCTAAAGATAGGCTCATTTTAAAATTATTTTGCGATATTACTCTTGAATTGAATTTTATGGTTTAAGTGCGAAGAACATAATATTTAATTAATAAAGGTAACACACAAAAAACCCTCCTTTAGAGGTAATTTAAAATCTGAAACATTTCAGATTTTTTTTAGTTTTATTTTTCAATTTATATACATATATATGTATATATAATGACTGCATACAGGGATTCCTTGACCCACCAGCGGCCGAGCGGTAAAGACGCTAAACACGGGTAGTTCGGTCCGAGGTTCGAATCCCACGAACGGGCTGGCTGTATGGGCGTTTTCGTGGTTTTTCCCATGTGTAATGTGTATACGAGCCAGTTTCCCTTAAAAAGTCCTCCACGAAGGCGTCCCTCCCCTTAGGCAGACAGCTCTTGTGTGCTTTGCCATAATTGAATAACCTAACCTAACCATACAGGGATTCCAATTCCCTTGAAAAGGCGGGATCCTTCCACAGAATTTACCAGCAATTTTAATTGTTTGAATTTATGAATTTATTTTTTATTAATTTTGTATTTTTAAAGTACCATTTCCAATGTCACGAAATGAAAATTCCATTTTTTAGTTTCACATTAGTATTCATTTACTATCCGAATTTTCTTTCCAAATTCGCTTCTCAGGAGATAATTTCTTCCTTTCTATGTTCTCTATTAAATTAAAAATTTTTAATCTTCACAGCCATAGCGCAGGATTTTACTTTTAAGTCTTTTTATACAAGTTTTGAAAGTCCTTACATTCAAGGTTTCTCTCGTTGTATTTCTTTCCAAATTTATATATGTATATACATTCGTCATCTTAATTGGCTTAGAAGTCCTTATCCAGCTTTTATTTTTGCAATTGTTAGCGTAATCATATACTTCCAGTTACAGGAGTGTTTTAAATGACGAAAATATTCATGTTTTAACAATGTCAAATTTTAGAAAAGAGTAAATTTTCGCTAGATATCGAAATTTAACTTTTTATGCTATCTCTCGTTTCCTATACTTATGTTTGGAAACATTTTACACTCGTTATGAAAACAAAATTATAAACTTGATCCCCGTGTAACGAAACTTGACCGAGATACTTAATTTCAAAATTTAAAATTTTTATGTCATTTTCATCTTAAGATATTTATTAAGTTTTGAGGAACTTTGAAAGGTCTGGAATCAGTGTTTAAAGCAGGCGTCGGCAACCGGATTTGACTATAGATCAAAATCAGTCAAAATGTGTGTCAAAATGTGTCGCTTAAAAGAAAATTTCGGGTCAATGATATTTTCATCTTAGAACTATCTTTCTTGTTGAATAATAAAACAAATGTTTGAGAAAATAATTTCAGTACACCTTAAGGATAAAAATTAAATTTTTAAATAAAATAAATAAACATTTAATTTAGGCATAAAAATAAGCATTCTAATTATTATAAAAACAAACATAACTAAATTAACTTTATTTGTCTTTTCGATATCCATGGCACCTCTGATCTCGAACTTGTGACTCAATTTAATGAAGTCTGGCATATAATTAAGTCGTCTTAAGACGAATACAAACATTTGAATTTTCGGTAGTTAAGCTGCTTCTGTTTTTACTTAAAACAAATTCCATGGGCAAATATACTCGCTTGCATTTGTAAATTGAACAGAAAGCGAATAAAATGCCAAAGCCAATTTTATGGAATTATGGATCAGTTTGCTAAATTTATCGATTTCTACTTGAAATTGTGTTATAATTTTTAAAAATGCACCTTCGTTACTGCAACCTTGAAATCAAACAAAAAGGTCCTAGTTATTATTATTTATTAGCCAAAGAAGCGTTAAGGCCAGAAAGGCTATTAGTCACGAAATGGCATTTTGCGTCGAATTTCTAAAAGCGTTGAATCACTTTTCAAATTGTTGCCACCAAATATTATCACTCTACATTATATTTAAGGAAATTAAGTAATGAAGAAGTTGCATGAATGTATGTATGTTTATCGCATTGTGAAAAAAGAACGGTACCTAGAGCCATCCAATTTTGAATAACATAGTCCTCTACCCGAATATGGGCACTTGGAAGTCCGAATTTTGAATTTCGAATTTGTTTTAATATCTATTTCATATTTTGCAAACCTTTAACGAATATTTGATTAAAAAACTCAGTGATTTCAAAGCGAGTAGTGGCAACACTGTACGCAATAAAACACTTTTATCTCCAGAGCGCGAGACTCTTTATCGCAAGTTCTAAAGATATGCTGTTTTTAAATATATTTAACCCAAAGGGGAGTGAGTCCAAATGCTCTCTAAGTGTGTATGTATGCGTAAATTGAAACAACTCTCCTTTGGCCGTAATATAAAATCTGAAAGCTTTCAAACTTTCTTTTTCGATTCATTTTTAAGTGTTTCTTAAAGTGCTAGTTTTACATTTATGTTTTATAATTTATTTTTACATATTATACTTCGTTTTCGAAACTCGAGGTGCGTCACTTGAAATTACGAAATGGGACACTCGGTGACCGCGTGTCATAAGTTTCCAAGGCCTGGTTTAAGGATTTAAAGTCTTCACTCAGCTTTCACGAGAATCCCGCATAGAACCGGAAAAAAGAAGTAAACGGAAAGTCGATAAAAAAGCAAATGCACATTACTTTATTTTAAAATACAAATGCCTCAGAATAACTTACAGCAGTACAATATGGTTATCATTTACAACGTATGGTGTTGTTAAGAATCACTGTGTGCTTATAAAACGTTCTTGAGTACCCAGGGAATATAATATAAATAATGATATGCATTTCATTCGTAGGCCACGTGATAAGTGTAGAATACAGGTTTTATGACTGCATATTCTTTCTCCCCGGGGTTATTCGCCAACCCATCACTAAGAGAATTTGAAACAATATTTATCACCACTCCGGAGTGGGAACGTCTATATCCCACAACTCACCCCACCCGTTCGCAAAGAAAAAGCATTACCTAGATAAACACATTGGTCAGGTTCACCAGAGATCAAAGCCAAATCATTAATACATCTTTTATCCATCTACGAATGACACGATGCTGAACATTTGGGTTCCGTCTTGAGAAATGATGAAGTTCGAATGATGTTTTTTCTTACGCTTTTTCTTTATCTTCTGTATTTATTTTTCGCAAACAAGTGACAAGGGTTTCAGTATGAAAGATTGGATTTGTCTGGAGAAAAGAAGAATAAGTAAAAACAGAAAATGTATGATTCTTCGAAAACGGCCTCAGGCTGGTGATCTATAGGATCTCTCGAAAGCTAAAATTATTAAATTTGGCTTTTAAAGAAAATTATATCACTCGAAATCTGCAGGAATTCATGGGTTTTTTACTTGAGAATAATTCTATATCTTTTATTTAACTTGGGAAGCAACCATGACATGAAAAGCAAACTACATGTTTATTCTTGTAAAGTCATTAAATTTTACTTTAAAGTGCACAAGATAAGAAACAATGATCCGAGAAAATCTTGCGATTTTTCTTGAAATTCGTTTTATCGCATCGCTGTGAGATACTTTATTGATAGAAATTGTAGTCTCCTTCTGCGTCATATTTTATGATCGACTTTGTTTTTTAAAAGTGACATATGTATTTCTAAGCTTTGTTTGCGTACAATTTTAAGTCATAATAGAAGCAGGATTGTCCACTATGGGAAAGAAGGGGAAAAATTCGTTTTTTGTCGTAATAACAGATCGGGACATGTTA
The DNA here is from genome assembly GCA_000611955.2 of Stegodyphus mimosarum. Lineage (NCBI taxonomy): Eukaryota > Metazoa > Arthropoda > Arachnida > Araneae > Eresidae > Stegodyphus > Stegodyphus mimosarum. The sequence goes on along the minus strand of KK117994.1, from coordinate 73,299 downwards.
TTCCGTTTATAGTTTACTGTTTAAAACTATCTCATGAAGACACAGTGGTCTTCAGCGGAACTACGCGATCTCTCAAATAAACGTACATGATGGTTAAACATTTGGCAAGAAAGACGATCATTTTGAAATATTTCTTTTACAAAACCGGCCCAATATTTCATTGACGGGAATTTAAAACGTATGCTCTTCTGTCTGTATTGATAATTTCTTACTGCCTTTGTATACGAGTGTACGTCAGTCTGTAAGGAAAGAATACAGTTGAAGAAAATTAGTTGTATCATCTCTTTAATCAAGTCCAGTTATTTATAAGAAGATAATAAATTTTAAAATTCTGCTGCATTTGCGAATGTGTGCATAGAATAGTTTCATTAGTTACTGTAATAAATGGTAATAAATTAAATGGCAGAATATAAGAATCTCACAAACTGTTATTCCACAGACTTCATGTCTCGCTCGGTTTCAGGCATCAATGAGTTCCAAATTTCAAGTCGTTTTATACAAAATTCTTGTGACACTTTCCTAAGTAAACACAAATTACACAATTAACACTTTTTCCTCCAAAACAAAACCATTTAAAGCAACTCTTCCGTTGAAAGCATGCGAATCAGTTCAATACTGTACTGTTGGCCATTAAAATTGCTGTACCATGAAGAATGCGCATAAAAAACCTGAAACTTGCATAAAAGGTTATACACGCTGAGATAAACAAATGATTAGCATTTCACGGCAAGAATAATGATATCTTAGAGAAGTGGTCGGCAAATTGCAGCCTTGCGAGCCGCCTACGGTTCTTTAGGCCCTTGTGTGCGTCTTTGCCAGGAATCGATTTCGAACACCTGCGAGTGAACGGGGTGTCGGTTGGGAAGACGCAGTACAGGCGTGCGGGGTGTATGCGGTGCGAAGTAGGCACACGCGACTAAGCACAAATGGAACGAGAATGATCCAGTCCCAGCTTGTCCATCACTCTATGTAGTAGCCAGTGCCTATTGTGTCGAGTTGTCTTTAGTTAAAATGATGAACGATTACGCAGATCTCCTGTTACTTAATATACGTTGGCTTTCTCAAGGAAACGTTTTAAAACGCTTCACTTCTTCATTATAAGAAATTAAAGCATTTTTCCTTAAGAAGAATATTAGTATCCGGAACTAACGGATAATCAGTGAATCCAATTTTTTTTTTTTTTTTTGATAGTAGACGTTACATCTCATCTAAATAACATTCATCGTAAACTACAGAGAAAGGGAAACTCAATGCTTTCGATGCTGAAAGAAGTCATTTTCAAATAAAATGCCTTATCTCTTTTTGCGTAAGAGTTTGAAAGAGAAATATTAATTAATTTTTCAGGTCTGCCAAAAATCGCCAGGAACATAATTCAGTAATTTATATATACCATTTCAAGTAACCATTTTAAATATTAGGAAAACTAATATTGCATAAAATTCTAAAATTCTAAAATTGCATAAAGATTGCACGAATCAACTGTAAATAAAAGTTTCCTTCTGCAAATTAGTCTTTTTAGTTATGATTCCTAATGTTAACCATACTACGACACTTATCACGTTTTCCATTTTATTAGATAATATTGACTGCTTGATTATTCATACTCTAAATAGACAATCTCATTTTCTTTTTAGTATCCTTTCTCTCAAAATTATTTTCTTAATATTTCTTTATTACAGAAATGAGATTATACATAATATCTATAACATGCAAAATGCACAGCGTGAATCAGAAATATACCTATATGTTTGAAATATACGTAGTAATTCCAGGGAATATAATGTGTAGTTCGTGTGCTTGTAGGTAAATGGTTATATTAAGCAAGAAATGTCATTTTTTCACTTGAAGTATGAAGCACATGCCCGAGCTTACGTAAAGCTAATCACAGTTGCCATAAGGTCTGTTGCATACCAGAATTATCCTGAAAACTTTAGACTGACAAGAATATATTAACGTAGAACTCTTCCCATTGATTATAAGAAAATATTAAAAATGATTGTTTGCAATATTTAACACCAAACAACTTATAAAGACTGTGCATACATAGCTACACTGCTCATGACAATGGAAGCTTTCGCGAAAAAAAAATGATGATGTGTGTCTGGTTGTTCTTGTTATAAGTTTGAAGAATATCTTTCAAATGGTACTATTTCGTATTATCATTCGCGGCCATAATTTTGTCATCACACCATTCAAGCATCCAGCCGTATTTCCGGTTATAAATTATCGATTATAAGCTTAGCTCCTATGCTAAACTATTGTTTATGTGATCCGAAAGGTAAATGATAGATAATAATCAGAACTGCGTCGATGATGGAGCAAGTAAAGCATTTCTTCTGGCACAAAAGTAAAAAGAGAAATACTATAGTAATCTAAATGTTAACATGAGGCAATTAAGGACGCTGCTTCAAGCATTAAGAAATCAGTCGTCATTACCGGCAGTTACGGTGTTGAGTGGCAAAAATGTACTCGAATTTACAGCTGAACATGTATATTAACGAATCTAACTTCCACTGTGTCAGGAATCAACAATACGTCAGTGCAACATAACCTATCGCTGTCGGTTCAAATGTATCTTATTTTGATGTGTTGCGATTAATGAAAATTAGAGAATAGATGTTAAACATTCTCTGCATTGTTAGTTTTAAAATTTTCATCTTATTTTCTGAAATTTATTAAAACATTGGGCGTTTAACTTAACCTGTCAACAGGAAAGTGGTAGAATATGTTCAAATCTATAATATAATGAAGTAAGGAGGTGTGTCATCGGTCATCGGTAAAGTTTAGTGTTGCCGCTCTGCAAAGAGTAGTATGTTTATGCTTCAAATTTAATAAGGAAACTCGGTGACTAAAAGAAGCGTGCTGCCATTTGCAATATATTTGACTTTCGAATTTAATAAGCAAACTCAGCGATTTAAAAGAAACGTTTTACCACTGCCCTAATCGATATATTTTTATCTTCCACGCTGCAGTAATTTGTCATTCAGCAAAGAGGAAGATATTTAATTCTTCTTTTCAAATTTATTCGATTATTAATTAACAAATTAAGCGATTTAAAAGCAATAAACCCAGACTAATTTCAGTTACTATTAATTACTGAGCCAGTGAAATCACATTAGATGGTTTCATTAAAATCAACTATATATGTATATATAGAGAGAGAACGTTTGTGTGTGTAATTCATACAGATTTATAGTTTTATTCCATTCTTAATGAAATTTTGCAAACTTGACCTTGACGCCGAATGAAAAGAAAGATCACTGTCTGCAAAATTTCGAAAAACTAGCCCACGCGGTCTACACTGAAGCCACTTATAATAGAAGGCTGCACTCGCATCATCCATCTTAGGTTCATGTCAACATTGTTTAGTTCCTGCTATCAATGGCAATCGCATTGATAGCATATTTGATCAAGCGAAAAATTTATAATTATTTTCTTAGAAAAAGTAAATATTAATATTCTTTCAACAGTTTCAATTTTCTAATCACACCACTTATCTTAGGTTTCCATTACCATTGTTGCTTTTCCGCTATCAGTTTTTTCTAGGGGAGGATCGGATGGAGCAACTGGAAACGCAAGTACGCCCCGTCACTTTCTGTGTTTGGATAGCATCTTTTGCGCTGAGAATAAGCCTTTCAGCATGTAACGGGAGATGTGAAATAGGTACTTCAGTTAGTAATTATGTAGGAATTGAAGATTTCATGTAAATCGTCTTATCTATTGAAAGTCAAAAATGTATTACCGTCTAAATGGAAAACCATACTTTGCATTAATGAATTCAACATCTTCCGATATTTTGAGATAATAATGTTACGGATTTTGTATTTATTTAGAATTGTAATTAAAATTGCTTTATTTTCCCATGCAACGCAGACGATTTTTGAAGAGAAAGCTACGTCGGAAAAGTAAAAATAAAAGAGCGCGCGCATTTAATATTTAATAAATAAATATCTCGTAATTACTGTTGCCATCCACAAATATCGAGAAAAATCAAGGTTTTACCAGAATATTCTAGTAAATAATTAAAAAGCTTATAAAAGTCGAATTAAAACACCTCATCTTAGTTGTAGCTGTTTTTAAGCGAACGATTTGTTTACTTAATGCTGTGACTGATTGTAGCGAATTCGCTGTGAGATTGGATTAGCTTTATCTGTTTTGAATTGAATTCTGTTTATCGTTTGAGGTATTGTGGTATTGTACGAATATCTCTGAGGAAATATTCGAATGTTTTGTTTTATTTCTTGTGAAAGAATAAATTTTGTTAACTTACGAGCCCGTACGCACGTAACAATAATATTACAACCATTAAAATATGAATATGAATTAACAACCATTAAAATATGAATGTTTTATTTGTATTTCTTGATGTAATGTGTATGAGAAAAATGGCAGTTTCAAAGGTTATTATGTGATATATTGTTGTAAAATAAGCGTGCATTTTAATCTATTTAAGAAGTATAACGAAAGATAGTTTCATTGGAGGGTGGGAAGTTCTGATAAAAGATGTCAGTGTTTCAAAAATGTTAATCTTGTTCTACTAGAGGAAAAAATAGCAATATGACTGGAGAAAAAGAACCTCTGTGCGAAATATGTCAAAATGCAGAAAACCCATTTCTGAGTGGAAAGCTGTAAAGTGCAGATAAGAATATAGAACGTGCTCCGACATGTATGAAAAATTTTATTGTAAAACCTATATCTTTTGACTTATTTGACTCCTCTCCCCCTCAGCTATTTTAAGGATTATTACTTCACTATCACTATTTCGTATTTAATCATTTTCATTTAAAAAAAGTTAAAAATCAGAAAAAAATTTAAGATTAATTCAACATAAATAAAAATCAAAGTAAACCTAAGCCATTTTAATCTCTTTGTTATACTCCTGAAAAAGAAAGTAATCACTTCGGACTGCAAACAAAAAAAATTCGCTACTTTTCATTTTAAATATTAAGAAAAATTTAGTCAATTTTCTAGCTTCAAGTTGTTTTCCGTCATTGTATTCTTTAACTGTGCACATTAATGTCCCTTAATTTTGAGAACTAGTGTTTTGAAACTTACATTGGGGATCAAAATATAATTGTAAAAATGATGCTAATTGCAGACATACTGTTTAAAATGCTACGAAAGTTTGATGGTATGATGTATTATGTAATAATTATGTTAGTATTTATGGTATGATGATTTAATGATTTATGGTAGCACAGGTTTCATGATATGATATATATTCTATAAACCCAAAAAGTTATTGTTGCGCCGACATTTGCTCATAGAATATACAAACTCGTGATAGAATGCATGCTCGCCACTTGTTTAAGCGTATATTGTTTAACCGAATCTTGTACACATATCTTGTTTAAGTGAAAAATTCTCAGAGTGAGCAGATATTGTTAATGTTGACTGAGAGACATCCCTTTGTTGACGACTAGAAATGAGAAATGGTTAGTAAGCTTTAAGCAGATGAAACAGACTTGGACATCTGCAAACAGCTGAATGTTCTTCAAATCGTGATCTCAAAAATTTAGGTCTCTTAAGAAATCGTGATAGCTAACGTGCTGAGCAAGGTCATCCAAGGGTGCGTGCAGGATCTGAAGAGTACTGTATGCAGTTTCTCACAGGACAAAACGAATAAAGCTCTAGAAAATTAATTGGCTTGGGATATTGTGACAATCACAGGTACTCGAATAACTGAGTAAGTAAGTTAAGTACTCTTACTAAGGGATTCTAAAGTTTATCTATTTATTTCTGAGTGGTTATAAAACTTTCGTAATAAATCATGAAGCTCTGTACAACAGTTTCTCTATTCATCCCCCAGCAAATAAATTGCTATTTATAAACACTGCCTTTCTTGGATATTTTAAAATACGAAGGTAAGTTGAAAAATAAGTTTCCCCTGTCGACTGTGGTCAGAGTTGTGTATGAAAGTCAAAAAATAGAATGAGACATTAAAGATATGACATACCTTTATTTTTCCACATAGGTACCAAGTACATTGAGACATTTGTCATATCGCTTGATAAGCTTCAAAAAGCCTTCCAGGAAAAAATCAGGGCTTTGCATATGGAAGAAACGTTGAATGGCTTCTTTCACTTCAGTATTGCTTCCAAAGCGCTTTCCCCGGAGATTTTTCTTCAAAACCGGAAACAGATGGAAGTCGCTTAGTGCGAGATCAGGACTGTATGGCGGATGGTGTAGGCGCTCCCAACCAAGAGTTGCAATATGGTTTTGCATTGCCGTCGCCGAATGTGGTCTGGCATTGTCATCCAACAGCAGAACGCCAGATGTGAGAAGGACAGGCCGCTTTTTCCGAATCGCCTCTTTCAATTTCGACAGGGTGTCACAGTAGCGCGTAGCATTGATGGTTCCAACCTCCAAAAAGTCCAGCAACAAAACTCCTTGGGCGTCCCAGAAAACTGTGAGGAGCACTTTACCTGCAGAGGGAGTTGTCTTGAACTTCTTTCGGACAGGTGATGACGGATGTTTCCACTCCATAGATGCGGCCTTCGATTCTGGCATGAAATGATGAACCCACGTTTCATCCTCCGTCACAATCCGAAACAGAATGTCATTGCCATCTTCATGGTAACGCACGAGATATTCCAGGCTGACCCCCATGCGTTGTTCCTTGTGTGTCGAGGTCAATTGTCGGGGCACCCATCGTGCTGACACTTTTCTGTATCGAAGAATGTCGTGGATGATGTTTTGAGCTCGCTCATGTGAGATTCCAAGTTCTTCCGCTACTTCATCGATGGTGATACGCCGGTTCGCTCTAATCATGTCATCCACCTTCCTGACATTTGCATCTGTAGTGGCCGTGCGCGTCCGTCCAGCTCTCGGTATGTCCTCCACTTGCTGACGTCCATCACTGAATGTGCGACACCATCTCCGCACCATTTGCTTCGACATCACACCTGGCCCATAGACTTCCACGAGGCGGTTATGAATTTCTGTTCCTGATACTCCACGTGCCCATTCATAGCGGATAACCGCTCTCACTTCCTCCTTTGACCACGAATTCAAAACGCACCTTCTCTCCATACCTACCGGGGCTCAAATGAGAGGCTGGTCTCCGCTTTGCGCAGGTACTGCAACAGCGCCATCTGCTTGATTTGCAGCGACCTCTACCCAATGGTGTATCGGTGACTTGCGCGTTTTCCTGCTGTGTCGCCTTTCGCCCATAACCATCCAACGCTTCTTCCATATGCAAAGCCCTGAATTTTTCTTGGAGGACTTTTTGAAGCTTATCAAACGATATGACAAATGTCTCAACGTACTCGTACGAGAATAATAAAATAAAGGTATGTCATATCTTTAATGTCTCATTCTATTTTTTGACTTTCATACACAACTCTGACCACAGTCGACAGGGGAAACTTATTTTTCAACTTACCCTCGTATTTTGCACATTCTAGATTCTTTCCAGCAACCTGCAATACCTGCAGTACCACTACTTAAACTGCATAAACTGCTGTATCGTAGCTATTATGTAATTTTTAATATAAATTATTTTCTGTGCGTTATATTTCTTCCATCCGCTTTCGATAGAATTTAAATGAGGTTGAAACTAGATAGGGAGCGAAGTTACTCTATAGAAACAGCATTGTGGTAACCACCAGTAGCTTATTGGCTTGAGGCTAGGAACTGCTTACCTAGTTGACTAGACAGATGACTGCACTTTGTATTTTTTAAATATTATTGTTAGGATCCCATTTGCTGTTGTCGAGTTAAACACGTTAAGACTTGTTTATGTTCTATGTCAATTTAAATATTTGAATTCTTGAAACCTTAGAAGCAAAGTGGCTGCTGTTACTCTTAAGTCGTAATGTAGGCGGCGAAGTCTAATTAAGTTCCTGGTATAATAAGACTCCTGTTAAGATGTAAAACACCACAGTTTGTTGGAGCAAAGAAGGCCATTAAACTTTATCTGTTAGTGAATGAAGTTCAGCCTTACCACTGAAAACGGACTAATACATAAGCAGTATCCAAACTTTGTCATCTTTCTTATCTTAATGATACCAAGTCCCAATCTTCAGTTTACCGGCTACAGAGCAATTTCTTTTTGCCAATACTACCTACTATCTCGTACTAGATAACGCTTTTCCAATATTTAAAAAATTTTACTTTGAAGAACATTCAGTTCTCCGAAGATGTCTAACTGTGTAGAGGTTAGGTAGTTTTTTTGATGCAGAAGAGATGAAAAATGAGCGATGTCCTCGCCGGGACTCGAACCACGGACCTCTCGAATATGCGCCGAGCGTGCTGATCACTATACCACGAAGGCACGTCAAGAAGGCGGAAGAAATACCTTATAACTGTATTTGACCTGCCTCAAATCTACAAACCGATAACGGCTTTTGACCCTCATCTGAAAGATGTTTCTCAAATAACAGTATTAGCAAACCCCCCCCACTTTTCTATTTACAGTTTTACATATAACCAAAATATGCAGCTGCATCGAATATATTCGCTTTCATGATTTTCTCTCGTTCACTATATTTACATGGTCTTCGTACAAATATATACAATTAAGTTTAATTAAGAATTAAGTTTTTGCTTTCAGTAAGAGGTATTACAATTTTACTCAATGAAAGTTTAATCAAGCTTTGTAACTTCAGTATCTTTTTAACATTTAAAGTTTCAGTATGAATACAAGAGTATTTTATAGAAATTTAACAAACAATTTTCAATAAATATAAATTCTGCTCTTCATTTGAACAAATGCATTTCGGCAAAAGTTGTTCTTATAAATTAGAACTTGATAAAAATGGCGACAGGATAAGACATTTACTTCCATTGCATTACATACATAATATTTTATTTAATTAGTGTCATGCAGTTTAATACATACTGCATATCAACTTTTATATCAACGTAAATTTGATTTCAATAAATATAAATTCTGCTCTTCATTTGAACAAATGCATTTCGGCAAAAGTTGTTCTTATAAATTAGAACTTGATAAAAATGGCGACAGGATAAGACATTTACTTCCATTGCATTACATACATAATATTTTATTTAATTAGTGTCATGCAGTTTAATACATACTGCATATCAACTTTTATATCAACGTAAATTTGAAAAAAAAACGTTTAAAAAACAACAAAAAGTAAACTTCTCAA
>KK117994.1:4847-64082 GCA_000611955.2 Stegodyphus mimosarum | reverse complement strand
CTTACCTTCCACTAATCTACGACCATAAATTTACGTTTAATTTTATAGCTTTTCCTTGAATTACATATCAGCAATTTTTATGCTTTAGTTTTTAACAAACCAAAATTTAATTCCTAAGGAAATAAAATTTTCAATATTTGATTTGCAATTTTAATAATATTTCTTATTTCTCAGATAATAGTCGGAAAATATATCTTTATTAGAATTTATTAGGATTGAGTTCAGTATTCTTCCTGAAAACAAACAAACAATAAATAAATAAATAAATAAAATAAAAAATAAAAATAAAGAAAGAAATATAAATAATATAAGTAAATAATAAATAAAATAAAATAAATATCTGCAAGATTTTTAAATTAAGTGCTTTCACATATTCAGAAATATTGTGTGTTTATCTCTCGCATCTTATCTTATTCCTAATATATATTGCATAAAATATGACACGTAAAACGTATGTACACTGCGCAAAAAAAAAAGAAAAAAAAAGGACATTTCTATATCTCCCGTTCTACTGGCCTGATTGACGAAATTCAACTTGCATTTTTATGTCTGGAAAGCGCGACTTAGGATATGTATTAGATTTATATAAGCATTGTTCTAATATAGGTATATTGACACAAAATTGGCCTTTTAATTTTTTCCCATATTTCGATTCTGCGACTCAAATTACGTTAAACTACCGAGTTTTGTAAAAATCGCACGAATAGTTCTTAAGAAATTAGCTCACAAAATTTTAGCTCCTCAATGTTAGTTAAATTTGGTATATATTTGTTAATATCTCATTTTTTTATTATACTTATTTGCTTCTTTCTTTCACATTTCGCAATTTAGGTTCATTCCAAATACAATTCGCCCATTTTTTGTGATTTATTTTTAAATAATTTTTATAAATTTTTCGAAAAAAATTTTGAATTATAACCTATAAAATTTTTAACATCTTAAAGTGGATGTATTTCTAGTCACACCTGCAAAAACTTAAGAGTTTTTTATTCAAAATTTTCTAAGGTATACATGAATTCATATATTGGCGAGCTTTCAAATTTGGCATATTTTTTATAAGCGGTAATAATCCCAAATATAGTTTGCGCACTTAGGAAAATAATTTTAATAAGTAATATCCTAAGTAGTTACCTACGTTAAAATTATTTGAAAGTATGAACGAGGACGTTTTTTCCGCTTATGTATAACGAAAAACAGGGAAAGGAAAATAGGTTGTCATAGATTAAGAAGTTCGCTAAGTAAATTCTTCTTGGCGCAAACTGAAAAAAATGCTCCAAGATAAATCTTTATTACAAAGTTTAACGTCTAGGAATAATTTGAGTCGTAGAATCAAAATATGAAACAAAACTGATATATTATTTCAGAAAAAGTCCGATTTTTTTTCAAAATACCTACGTTAGAGCAATGCTACATATAAATCTAATATATATATATATCCTAAGTCGCACTTTCGAGACATGGAAAACGCAAGTTGAATTTCGTCAATCGGCCTAGTAGAACGGAAGATATTGAGCTGTCTTTTTTTTTTCACATACCCTTTCTTACATAATCACTGTTGTATTCTTTTATCGCGAATTGGTGGAATGTTTTAATTCCTTACATTTCCTCATTAGCATCTAAAATGGTTGGAGATAAGCCAGATGATACTTCAGTTACCAAATTTACCACACATCGTCTAAATCTGTTGATAAATTATCGTTCACTATTTTAATTCGCCAGTTTTGTGAAACACAGATTTTTGGATACATGGGAAAAATTTCGGATTCGAATTCAGAAATTCAATAATGATATTTTGGTGTTCTAACAATTACGCAAATGGAGATTGCCTTAATTTCTTGGATTGCAATGCAAATGAAAACAAAACCGCAAATAAATCATAAAACAAGATCTGAATTTTCGCTCAGAAAGATGCGTTAGAACTTTCAGTAGAAATCCGCGATTTTTAATTAAAAATATTAATTGCAAACACTAAAATAATTACAATATGACTATTAAACATAATCCCCGTCTAGTTCAATACGCTTCTAACAGTAAACAGATAGTAGATAAAAGGATGAATATCGAGAGAAATAAATTCCTTCTAACAGCTGCGCAGCCACTCATGCAGAATTTATCGAATCTCATGGCGGTCTCAGAACTTCATTCCACTAGACTTAGACATAGACTCATTATACGTGGATGTCATTGTTAAGCTCGATATACTTAAAAATAACCACATCATCAGCTTCATACCGATAAAAAGTATTTAAAGGGCATTGACAGGTGCTTTTTCCATATCATATATCAAAAATCATGTACATATATCTTGCGCACGTTTTGCGGAGCTACAGCTGCCGTTCAGCGAAAGGCGATGAACAGATAAATATCCAAGAGTAGTGCTACATTCATAATTGTGATGCATGGATTTTATAGGTGGACATAGGAGGAGAATCTTTAATCTCTAATGACGTTAGTCGTCATCTTCTTATTCATGCATCAACTTATTCATGCAGCTATGCACGACTCATACACCTGTCAATGTGTTGGATTCTTAACCTATAAAAAAAGCTGTAAAGAAACCTAAAGTTTCCTTCTTTCCTTCAGTAAATCACTCACTACAATTGCGTGACCTTCCTAACGAGTCATTTTGATGCCATATAGCCATATGGAATGAACTACCATTATGTCACATAACCATATGGAAAAACTTACGATATGATCTCATCTGATAGAAACATTTTTTATCAAGACAGTTACTGTTAGAGCTGTGCCCAGGTACCCTCTTTACATGGCCAGACTTTGAACCCCTAAGTGACTGTGTGACGTAATATATATCCTTGTTACGGAGACACAGCAGGTTTCTGAAATAAATTTTAAAGGCGTTATGTAATAGTGACTATTAATAGATCTTTCTCAATTTTTCGTTCTTCCTTTATGAATTCCTATGAAAGATGATTGAATCTACAAAATGTTAATTTTCAAAGCGGTATGGAAAATTATAAATTTACTGGTAGCGCCCAACCGGGTAGTGATTCTGACAGCCGTATAGAAGGGCCGGCGTTCAAATTTTGGAGAAGGCATGGATGTTTGTAAATATGTACTGCCTGTGCGGCATGGGGCATTCTAAAAAGTCTTAAATACTATGTAAAGCAAGATTATCATAAACATTATATCACAAAGCTGAATTTTTTTTCTTAACTAATATTTTTTGGAAAACGTTTATGTTTCCTTTGCCCTGCTTTTCTTAATTGCCAGCCGCACGTGCATTCGATCTAAGGGCAGCAAGATAAATAAATTTAGATTAAATATTTAGATTTCTGTGTCTAGAACATATTCACAGAAAGATAAAGCGCAGCTAACATTTAACTGAATACCTTGAGATTTTGCATACGTCAGAAAGATTTCGGCTTCATCAGAAAGACTACGTTCCAATAAAAAGAAAAGCTAATGTAAATAAACTTATCCTGAAGAATTTCCAAGAAACTTTTGTAGATAGTACTTTGTTTTTACAATTGATGAAACAACTCCGCCATTAACAGGAATTGGACCATGGATCTTCTATTTGCTAGTTGAATACGTCAATCTCTAGATCATTTCTGGAAGAATGCTTTTTAACTCCCATCACTTCGCAGACATTGCAGGATTGTAAACAAGGTCAGTAGACGGACAAGGATTTTCAGGTCAGTAGACTCTTTCATGAATAAACATTTCTCTCCGCTTTCGGATGCTCGAGACAGTAACATATCTTACCTATCTGCTCAGTGACATCACTTTACTCGTCACTTTCTTCCACTCGTAGAAGTAGAAGAAACCTTTTTGCTTTGCAGCAAGAACTCAATGTCACCACTCTAAGTGACCCTGGACGAGAACAGCAAACTTTGTAGTACAGTAACCTTGATTAGGAAGAAAAGGTTAGACCCAGTAAGACAAATTTGTGTAATGACGAGTTATCGTCCAACACAATTTAGTTCGGACGCTACTGTAAAGATGACTCAATTGGGAAACAGGAGAAACCAAGCGTCCTTTTGCCTGGAACTGAACCTTTCAGTTGCTAGCTGAGTTTCACACCATAAGAACACATTGAAATAATGCTTTTAATTCCGTAAAACGTACTGAAAAATTTTCAGAAAAATTTATTTTAATTAAAATAATTTAAGTAAATATTTGCGCTTAACTCATAAAGTAGGCCATTTTTGAATGAGAACTTAGTAAGAAGTTATATGAAATGTGATGGTCAATTTTAAACTCTGTTTTGAGCGATATGATTTATCTTGAAATATTATTACGTCGCGTTTGAACTGAAGAACTGAAGAAAAGGAGTAGAAAATTAAACTTTGTAAAAAATCGCGTTAGAAAAATATTTTAACGAAAACGCTGTTTTTTCAAATATGAGAAGTTTTGAAAGTAGATACAAGTGAAGAGTTTAAAAGTTTTAATCGTAAACAGCAAATACAAATTGCGTAAGAATGATGATTATATACACTTTTAGACAAAAAACGACGCATCAAGAAGGAGTTATCCGAATGGAACGAAAATCGGTAGAACATCGGTACATGTACAGAAAACAAATGATTACAATTTGAGAAAAATTATAAGTGATAGAACTTCACAAAGTGAAAAAGTCAGTAACGTATTTGTCCACCTCTGGCTCTTAAGCAAGCAGTTATTCGGCTTGGCATCGATTGATAGAGGTTGCGGATGTCCTCCTGAGGGATATCGGGCCAAATTCTGTCCAACTGGCGCATTAGATCGTCAATATCCGGAACTGGTTGAAGGGCCCTGCCCATAATGCTCCAAACGTGCTCAATAGGAGAGAGATCCAACAACCTTGCTGGCCAAGGTAATGTTCGGTAAGCATTACGGCAAGCAGTAGAAACACGTGCAGTGTGGGGGCGGGCATTATCTTGCTGAAATGTAAGCCCATGGTGGCGTGACATGAAGCGCAAAACAACGGGCCTTAGAACTTCGTCGACGTATCGCTGTGCTGTAAGTTTGCGACGGATGACAACCAAAGGGGTCCTACTATGAAATGAAATGGCACCCCAGACCATCACTCCTGGTTATCTGCCTATCCGCCGGAAGACAGTCAGGTTGGTATCACACCGCTATCCGAGGCGTTTCCAGACTCTCCTTCGCTGGTCATCGGGGCTCACTTCCAAGCGGGACTCATCACTGAGGACTATTCTACTCCAGTCAGTGACATTCCAGTGCGAATGAGCCCGATACCGCTGCAAACGTACTTGATGTTGTACAGAGGTCAATGGTAGTCGGCGCAAGGGGCACCGTGACCTCAGCCCCCCTTCTATGAGCGTCTATGAATGGTCCTTGCGGTCACTGAAGCACTAGTTGCACGCACAATCGATATTAATGATGCAACTGGGGCTGTAAGTGCTGCTCTGACGATTGCTTGGTCTTCACGTTTTGTCGTTTCTCTAGGTCTAACGCTTCCTTCTTGATACTGTGTGCGGCCATGGCTCACCCATTCCTGCCAACATCGTCTAATAGTGGCATCGCTCCTGCTCAAATGTCGAGCTATTCGCCGATAAGGCCAACCGGCTTCTGAGCCCAACTACACGACCTCTCTCAAATTCTGACATCTGTGCATATCGTTCGCGCACCTGTATGCGAAGCATAGTTACTGTCTACCAGAGTACACGGAATGAAATTCGTGAAGAATTTATGACCTGTTCTCGGTGCATCGTGATGCGTCGTTTTTTTTGTCTAAGAGTGTAGTTGCTTATTTTTGAAAGTCCGAAATTTTAGTTTCAGTGAGGGTATTAGAAGATTCAACTTCTGTACTCAGTTCCCAACAAATTCTGAAACGATTAGACCTTGTTTAAGCGTAAGATGATAAAATGTTTTGGAGCTTAAGCCTGAGGGGAAATTCTTTCTTTTCCTACGTGTATTTACATTTTTTTCTCTTGTTCATCAAATCATCCGATTCAGCAAGTTAGCAGCCTACACTCCTAAAAAACTATTCTTATATCTGCTACTTACATTTTAGAATCATTCACTTTATTACAATATAATAAACTCTAAATAATGTAAGATTCACTAATAGGGTTCACTTTAGTGCTTTGTGGCATAAAAATAAAATTTCTGCAAATAAACCACAAACAGAGCAAATACTGCCCATAAACATGTTATAATTTTGAAATTCTTCATACATCAAGTAGTAATTATCACGTTTAATATCACACTGTATGTTATATTTTTAAAGAACTGATTTTTGCTAAATTTCACTGAAGAAAGGAAATATTTAGCTGGCTTCCTACTTAAACGTGATAAATATATGACATAATTTGAAACATCCATTTTATATTTATGTATTACCTTCCAGAATTTGATAAAAAAGAAGAAGTTTTAAGCAAACGAAGAAATATTAGCACCTACTTTCTTTAGTGAAACGATACGTTTATTATTTAAGCAGAATATAAGGAAACTTTTATGAAATTTCAAGAGACATTCACTTTAACCCGGAACTAAGAAAGAATTCTCACACTTAAGTCAGCTTTTTATGTTTATTAAGAAAGATATAAATTATCCTATACACGAATAATCAGTGTTAATATTTAATATTTATAATATCACAAGCAATAATATTGAAAAGACTCATATAATGAAAGTACTTCCTTGATTTCTACGAAAAGAACAGCATCCTTAACCAGCATAATCAAAGCTAGAAAATTTTTTCGTATTGTTTTAAGAATCTTTTACAAGCTAAAACTTGAGAAGCGGCTATTTGTCAGGCCGGGAGAAAGCTCATTTAACGATCTTTTGCCTCTTTTAATGTAAACTTCTGTCAGGTCATTTGGATAATATATAATCTGATAGCCCAACGGGATCTACCGTAACACATCAAAAATTTGAGAGGTTCTGGTATAAATATTTCTAAAGTTGTAAGGTATTTCTCCAGCTTTCTTGGTATGCCTTCGTGGTGTAGTGGTCAGCACGCTCGGCGCGTATTCGAGAGGACCGTGGTTCGAGTCCCGGCGAAGGCATTGCTCATTTTTCATGACTCCTACTTCAAACATACCTTTCTCTACAGTGACGCCAGAACTAAAAGGTCGTGAATGATGATTCTTCAACAGCTGGATTTGGCGATTGGGTCCCCAGTCGCCCTTTAAAAGGGAGAGTATGTAAGGTATTTCTCCCGCCTTCTTGGCATGCCTTCGCGGAGTAGTGGTCAGTACGCTAGGAGCGTATTCGAGAGGTTCGTGGTTCGAGTCCCAGAGAAAGCATTGCTCATTTTTCATGTTCCTGCTTCAAATATGCCTAATGTCTCTACAAAATCAAAAATTAAACAGTTTGGATATTTTAAATTTGGTATTTTGGAATAAGAACTGTGTGTTCTTTCCTGCATCAAATACGAAATTTTGGCTTCCGTTTTCTAGTTCGCTTGTGTAAATCGTTTTGCAATTGTAAAACATATCAGGTTTTATGTATTACAAAAGCATATATTCATAGTATTACAAAAACACACATTTGTGGGTATATTCATACGAGGCGCTGATCTTTAATAGTTTATTACCAGGACAAATTTCTTTGCATCGAGCATCCAATCTCTTTTTGACAAATGACTTCCATATAAATTGTGTCATATGTGTCGCAAAACGTAAATCTAGTGATACCTAGTTTACTTCAATATAACTCCCAAGCAAATTTCATCTCCTTCATACTTCAGATTTTTGATATGATTCTAGACAAATTTTTGTATCAAGTTAAAACGTCCGTGTATGTGTCAAATAAAACTTTCTACACCTTGTAAAAAAACTGGAAAATGTGCTATAGTTAACAATATTGACACGAATTTCTCGCGATAAACACGGCTCAAAAAGAGTCACATAAAAGCTTCTGTTATTAAATTTCTTTGTTGGTTGCAGTTTATTTTTGCAGAGCTCAGCTGATTCGACAATATTTTTTCTGTCTTTCCGTCCTTCAAAGTATTATTTTCTTTTCACTTCGCGGGTTGAAAATCTCTTACCTGATAGGCTCAGAATCTAACAATCCGAACAAGCTACCATCTTATCTGATCCACCTTTGCGAAATACTTTCGTTTCAAATATTTGTGAGTTTTATTCGTTTTGTTTTCTTTCGCAACTTTTTTTTTATTTTTTTATTCACCTTCTTCTTCTTTTTTCCCCTTTTTTATTGCTTCGTCCTTTTTATCTGGAAATGTAATAGGTAGAAGGAAATAGCAAGAATCTAACTCTGATGAGATTTTGGAACTGGATTCGAATTTGAAAGAATGTTGGTGCCATGTCAGTTATAAAGTGTTGGACAAAAAAACTTGTAACTCGTTTTAGTTTTGCTTTCAGTTAAACTAGACATCTGTTATTTCGAATTACTTAAAAGTCATTTTTGACTGAAATGGGAAGTATCCAGCTTTCAGTCCATTAATCTAATACCTATAAAATATAGGTTCGGCTAAATTTTCGATACGAAAAATACTAAAGAAAATCTTGCAAGCTTCTTTTGCTTTTATTTTACTAAGAAACGTTGTTTTTACTTCACAGTTTCAAAACTACTTTTTGTTCCTACAATCTAGTGCGTACACTGTACGATCTAGACGTACACGGAAAAAATATGGAACAGTTCTGTATCTCCCTTTCTATGGGACCGATTGACAAAATTTTATTTCAGTTTTGTGCACCGAAAAGTCTGCCTTCGTGCCTCGTGGCCGAATAGCTTGTTTCTGCATAAAAGCTGTAATTTCAACTGTAAACCTTTTTTTAATTGTTTTAACTGCCTTTGCTGTTCTATGTTTTTCTATATTTTTCATGTTTTAATGAAGATATTTTGAGTTTTTACTGTTGTAAAACATATTCAAACAAAAGTATTTTTGTTTTGTCGCGAAGTGAGGACTGAATTACTTGAATGAGAAATATATATATAATGAAATTGAGGAAATAAGTTTAAATAAAATGCAGGAAAATATGCGTATAATTTAATATTCCGTACAACGAAGTCATATGGTGTACAAATCAGCTTTTTTCTTAGAGCGTACTGTATGCCTATCCTGTATAGCTTAGTAAGATTTTTGTTGCTATAAATTACTGATAATGCTACTTTGTTTTTAAAATTTTAGCCTACTGTTACTTTGCTCTGTGGAACACATAATTTAAATAAAGTTAGCTTTATGCATTTAAAGATAGAAAATTTAAGAAGCTCTAGTTGCTGTCTTTCAAAATTACATCATATAGTAAAAAAATAAATAATTAAGTACCTTGTAAAAATTAGCAATTTTTAATTACTCCCTGAGATTACTGGTAGCAAATTGTAATATACTCGCTGCAGTGGTAACAACAGTGATTTTACTTATAACGTTCACAATAATACAATATTTCTAGTTCTGTATTGCAATATCTTGACAAATGGGCCAGCCACATAAGTGTTTTCGCAGTTTTAATCCCTATGTAACATAATTGAGAACCGGTTTCCCTTACACCCCACAAAATCATGCCTACCTTTATGCAGATATCGCTCGTGCACTTTACTGCACCCTAATAATCAAACCTTTTATTGCTATATACGCAATGAAAGTTTTTAAACAGAGTTTCAATGACTAATCACAGTGAACCTGTTAAATAGTGACTAGTTATTAACACATCTCAACTTTCCTTCACGAAAATAATATTCTCTTGCAGAAAGAAATTTGATTGGAATACTTGGTTTGGTTTTATGCGAACAGTATCTTCATTTAGGGATGAAATGACTGAAAAGCAAGAATCAAGAAAATTTACTTTGCCAAGCGGAGCTATCAATAATCACGTTATTGCATACAATGATGTCATTCTTCTTTATTCACTTATCCGTCAGATTTGGCAGTTGCGAACTGTTTTCTATTTCTCAAAGTAAGTCTTGGCTTTAAAGGGCATAATTTTGAAGCATATTAGAAATTTAGATAATCTCAACAGCGATATTCAATAATATTCGAAGTGTTGGTTTCTATGAAACAATCCAAACGCTTTATGTACACTGCGAACAAAAAATGGAACGCAGTTCTGTATCTCCCGTTCTCCTGCGCCGATTGACGAAATTCAGATTGCGTTTTTCATGTCTCAAAAGTGCGACTTCAGATATATATTAGATTTATATAATGCAATGTTCTAACACACGTATTTTGACACAAAATGGTACTTTTCCTGAAATAATATACCAGTTTTTTCCCTATTTCGATTCTACAACTCAAATTATGCCTAGATATTAAATTTGGTAATAAAAATTTATCTTGCAGCACTTCTTTCTGTTTCGGCAAGACAAATTCACTCGGCGAACTTGTTAATATAACAACCTATTTTCCTTTACTTTTTTTCATCGTAGACGAGCGGGGAAAATGTCATCGTTCATAGTTTCAAATAATTTTAACGAAGTGCGTAAACCACATTTGGCGTTATTATCGCTTATAACAAATGCACCAAATTTCAAAACGCGCCGTTACGTAAATTCATGTATATCTTAGAAAATTCTGAATAAAAAAACTCTAATTTTTTGCAGGTGTGCCTAGAAATACATCTACTTCAAGCTGATGTGTTAAAAATTGTACAGGTTATAAATCAAAATTTTTTTCGAAAATTTATAAAAATTATTTAAAAATACAAATTTTAAAAATGAATCATAAAAATGGGCGAATTTTATATGGAATGAACCTAAATTTCAAAATGTGAAAGGAAGAATCAAATAAATTTAATAAAAAAAGATATATTAATAAATATATACCAAATTTAATTGACTTTGAGGAGCTAACATTTTGAGAGCTAATTTCTTAAAAACTGCTCATGCGATTTTACAAAACTGGGCAGTTTGGCACAATTTCAGTCGTAGAATCGAAAGATAGAAAACTATTGGGATGCCATCTCAGAAAAAGCCCGATTTTGTGTCAAAATACCTGTATTAGAACAATGCTCTATATAAATCTAATCCAGGTACTAAATCGCGCTTTCGGGGCATGAAAAATGCAAGTTCAATTTCGTCAATCGGACCCGTAGAACGGGAGATATAGAACTATGCCTCCTCTTTTTTTTTTTTTTTTTTTTTTTTTTGCGCATTGTACATACCAAGAAGCGTACAGCAAGATAAATAAATAAAATAAAAGCAAATAAGTACACTGGTGAAATAAATTAAGAGAATTTGCATATTCTATCGCATTACATGAAAAGAACTGAACTAAAGAAAAAACCACTGCTTCTAAATAAAAATGCAAATCTTGCACGGCAAATACGTAAGCGTACACGTGTGTGTTGGGTAAGCCAGCAGAAAAACAGGCTTGATAAGCGCGTGGAAGGTAAGACGAATTGCGTTCGCTAGCACACCTCGGCGAATTTCTTGGTTTTATCTTGCAGCAATTGGTTAAATTTACATGGGAACAGTAAAAATGGGTAATCACCAACGTTTAGATAATGGAATAAGGCGGCGAACTGTGGAGAGGCTAGAGGCAGGTCAATCGCAAGTCCATATATGCAGAGAGTTTAATTTAACGCCCAGCGTTTGTGTAACCTATGGAAACAATTCCAGCATACTGGATCCATCGAGATAAAGCCTGGGCAAGGTCATCCAAGAGCCCCGACGGCCAGAGAAGATCGCTATTTGTCCATTTTAGCGAGGCGCAACAGAGGGGCTACAGCTTCTCAGGTCTCCCGGGACCTGTATGCAGCAAAAGGAAACCGTGCAACAAGGATAACTGTTTCCAAAAGATTGAATGAGAGAGGGTTGTTTGCCAGAAGACTGACTGTTTGCGTTCCACGCCCGTCTACGGATAGTAGAGTCCGATTAGCATGGTGCAGGCTGCATAGTGATTGGAATACGGAACAATGGGCGACATTTCTTTTCACCGACAAGTCTTATTTTAGACTAAACGCCGATTCTCACTGTATTTTCATATGGAGAGGGCCAAGGACCCGCTACCTACCCTCCAATGTCCGCGAAATCAACAATTATGGCGGTGGCGGTGTAATGGTCTGGGCAGGCATCATGTTGGATTGCCGCACACCTCTACACGTCTTTGACAGAGGCTCTATGACTGGTATGGGGTACAGGGATGAGGTCATGGAGCCCTATGTTCTCCTTTTCCAGGGTGCAGTGGGTCCCCAGTTCATCTTACAGGACGATAACGAGAGGCCACATAGAGCTCTTCTGGTCGACAAATTTCTCGAGTGTGAGGATATTCGACGGATGGATTGTCCAGCCAGGTCTCCAGTCCTCAACCCTATGCAGCATGTCTAGGATGCTCTATGGAGGGCAACTGAACTCCCAACCCCCTCCGAGAACCATCCAGGAATTGGAAACAGCGTTGCTGAATGAGTGGGACCAGTTGCCACAGGCACTGATAAACTGCCTTATTTCCTGTATAACATTACGCTGCGCGGCCTATATGGTTGTAAGAGGGGACCATACCCCCTATTAACCCATTTCTTTTGTGTCTTCTGCAACCGCTGTTCTGTTTCAGACTCCCATGAGTATTACACACGAACATGTGTGTCTAATATAACTGTTGAATGTTTATTTTGGTTGTATTATATCAACCTATATTCACACCAAATTTTATTAAAATCTGTAGAGTAGTTCTGAAGATCGTAGATCAAATACGAAAATTCTCTTAATTTCTTTGCAGAGTGTAGAAGACAAAATTTAAATTATGGTTAATCTGTTTTCTTCAGATCTTAAAATTTTTTTATTCCTGTCCAAACATTTCCTTAAATCAGCTGTGTGCACATAGACGTAAAATCCTTTATCCGGATATGCATTTTGTTTACTATAGCAGCCATAATATTTGTTTACATTTGAAACTCACTTTAGTTTCTGTACCTTCAGTGTTCTTTTGCTGAGTGGGACCAAAATCAGACTTTCATTTTTGTGCACCGAAAAATCTGCGTTGTTGCCTGCTGGCCGAATTGCTTGTTTCTGCGTAGAAACTCTAATTTTAATTGTAAAAATGTTTTTATTGTTTTAACTATATTTAGTGTTTTGTTTTTTTATATATATTTTTCAATTTTTAATGAAGATATTTTGAGGTTTTATGATTTTTGCCTTACCTCAAACTGAGAACAGAATTAATAGAATGAGAAATATGTTGTTGGCAACTGTTCTGGTAAAAAGAAAGAGAAGAAAACAGTTATTGATTCGAGCATTCTTGACAACAGCTAGAAACCAGACGATAACTGTAGAACTAGCATTATTATTTTTAGAACTTTAAAAAAACTAGATTTTGGGAACTTTTGAATCGGCTGTAATAGAATATTGCTGTTAAAATGATTATCGTTAAAACTAAAAATGTAAATAATATTATGTTAATACAAAGCTAAGTCATGTCTATGATTATTTCTTCGCGATGAATGATTTATTAAAAAAGACAATAATTTTTCCTAACAGCTATTCGGAATATAATACAGTATCAAGAATATCATCAAAGGGGTAAGTCTTGAAATTTATTGAGCACTTTTATTAAGTGATTTAACACAAATTGGAGTATTTACTATTTTATTTAAAGACCCGCATTAATTTGTAACCTTCTGATACATTTGCCGCAATACTATCTCTAACGAAATTCGAGGAAATAAGTTTAATGAAATGCAGCAAAATGTGCGTATAATTTAATATTTCGCACAAGGAAGTCATGTGATGTACACATCAGATTTTTTGCTTTAAAAATGATTGAATTATGTTGTTCTTATCTCCCAGATAAGGTTTTTATGTGTTTAGTTAATCTGCATGCAATAGTTATAGAATTATCAAAAATTTAAAAGTTGTTTAAGTGCGGCTAAGCCTAATTTTTTGTTACCCATAGCAGCCACATTTGTTTACATTTGAAGCTTAGCAGAATAGTGAATTAAGCCAGTTTCTGCACCTGCACTGTCTTTTTGCTGAGTGGGACCAGAAGGAAACTTTTAGTTTTCTGACCCAAAAATCTGCCTTCTTGCCTGCTGATTTAATTGCTTGTTTTTGCGTAGAAACTGTAATTTTAATTGTAAAAATTGTGTTTTTGACTGTTTTAACTGTATTTGGAGTTTCATGTTTTTCGATATTTTCTCAATTTTTAATGAAGGTGTTTTGAGTTTTTGTGTATTTTTGCTTTGCCGCGAAGTGAGACCTGAATTAATTGAACGAGAAATGTATCTCTAATGAAATTCGAGGAAATAAGTTTAAAACGCAGGGAAAATGCGTATAATTTAATATTCCGTGCAAGGAAGTCATGTGGTGTATCAGAATTCTTTTATTATTATTCTACAAGACATTTATTAGCACAAGAGTAGTAATGTAGAATCCTTAAATATCAAGTGGAATGTTATTGAAATGAATCAATGAAATTTCGAAATGATTTTTGCTTGAAATTTAATCAAAAAAACATAAAATGCATAGTTCTTTTAAATTTCATAAATTAAAATTGCATTTTTCTTTTAAATCGGTGTTCCAGTGGCGAGTAATCTGCGTCTTATGAAATGACATACTTCCTTTTTGATATGACGTGTTTGAAATGGCATGACTTTCCTTGTTCAAATAAATACGTTTTCTAGTAGTTCAACTAATGTAGGATATTATACTATTTTAAAAAGTAATGGATATGAATTTTTCTTTCAATAAGAAACACTATTTCTGCATAAACTTCCTTTATATATATATATATATATATACAGAGAGAGAGATTAGATAGGTATAGATATATGTATGAAACATTTCATTTCCTTAATATGTTTATTTTTCATCAAAAAAGAGATTAGGATTCGCGTTGTTTAAAAGTAGTGATTTAATTTTAAATTTCTTTTCAGTCGAGAATCTCAGATAAAATTCCAACAAACAATATCTGTCTCTAATTTTTATAAGACTAAAAAAATATTTCGTTATCTTGGAAACTAAAACGCTGAGATGGTATCTTTCATTGCTTATGTTAGATTTCATCTACCAAAACAATGAGATTAAACTTTATATTTCGAAATTAAACTAAAAATTGGAAACACAGTAATAAATTTTGTTCAGAATACCTTTTATCATATTTACTCAAATACGACGCACATTATTTTCGATTAAATAAAGTAGCAAAACCTTATTGCTTTACGTGTTTTAAAACTCAGAGGGTACGTACTAATTGGTAAAATCATGTTAGTATATTTCTCAGTACCTTTTTTATAGTTCTGTATTTTTCCGTTTGAAATTATAGAATCTAAGCAGCATTTAATCCAGAGATCCGCGTTTTTAAAACACATTGTTTAATGGTGTTCTTGAACTTTTTATCAGTATACTATTTAATAAAATTTGTACTTTACACTTTTATTTGAGGTTAGAGAAACCGTATCTTTTATAACAATGGAATCTATATAATGTAATATATATAAATGAATGTTTGTCTTTTATGCAAATCTGAAATTTAATTCCTATCTTTATCAACCTTGCCACACTCAACCTTCAAAACAAGAGGAGATCTACATAAGATTTCTCAAAAATCAGCCCGTGCGGTCCGCACTCTTTCTATACATATATTTTACGCTAATTTAACTAACTTTTGATTAAACCCTCAGCGATTTAAAAGCTTTACGTTGCTATTCTAAAACGCATTAGCCTCCTTCCCGGCCTAAGAAAAATATACGAGAGAATAATACTAAATAGAATTCAGCCACACTTGGAGGAACTACCAGATGAGCAGTTTGGTTTCCGGCGGTCTTTATTTGCCACAAAACAACTGGTCAGGCTCAATGAGTTTATCGGCGGTGCGATCCATAGTTGACAATGTATTGCCCTTCTCATGCTGGACGTGGCGAAAGCGTTCGACCGCATCTGGCATGAAGGGCTTATCTTCAACCACTTTAAATTTCTCCAGCGGCCTTATCAAAATTATTCACTCATTCTTAACGGGCAGAAAATTCTTCGTCAGTTTTAGGAAAGATGCCTCTAACGTCAGAAGAATTAACGCAGGGGTCCATTTTGGGACCTTTAATGTATCTTTTTTATGTGGCGGATCTGCCTAAGGCTAACTTTGATTACAGACACTTCATGGGGTGTTATGCGGATGACACACCTCTTGCTGTAAAATCCGCGAGCCCCAACTTAGCCACCTCGAATCTATAAGCAATAATGCCATAGCTTGAATTTTGGTGCCGTAAATGGCGAATTTCAATAAACGCTGAGAAGAGTCAGCTACTTGTCATCAGGAAAAAGAAGTCGCATACGGATATCTCCACCAGACTTACACTATTCGGCACTGAGGTCCCAAGAGTTCAGAAGGCGAAATATCTTGGTATCACGTACAACCAATTTTTTAACTGGAAAGATCACATTGCATAGATTAGAGGAAAGACGATTGGTGTTCTTCGAAGTCTGCATCCTTTGTTAAATTCCTATTATAAGTAAGATCTCAGAAGAAAGCGATACCTCTACATTTCAGTAGTCCGTTCCATTTTCTCGTAGGCCTCGCCCGCCTGGGCCGCAGTAAAAGATAAGGAACTTTACAAATTACACAAAGTAAGAGAGAGAGAGAGAAGAGTTATTTAAGAGTTATTTTAAGAGTTGTCACAAGAGCACACTTTTACGTATCAAATAAGACATTAGATAAGGATCTAAAAATAGAGCCTGTACATCGTATGAATGAAAATTTTTCCACGAAGGCTAGAAATTGCGCCCATATGCATAAGCTCAGGGTTTTCGACAATGTGGTACTCGCTGAAGATAAGGAATTAAGACCTCTCGCGGCCCACCTCACCCGGGACGCTAATTTTCCGACCCAGCATAGCAGTGCTACGAGTATGCTACTTTCCCATTTTACTCAATTACTCTCTAACTAATTTCTTCCGAATTACCTAGTATACATTATCTGATTGCTTCTGCAGCCTTTATTTCATTTTACTTGCTTCCAGATTTCATAGTCCAAATTTAAATATCTCATGTGATCGCCAATTCGACTTAGTCTCCATCTGCACCTTTTTCGCATTTTACGACGCCATGTGTTGTATGTTTTCTGCCTGACTGCTCCTATTTGCTTCACCAAGTATTGCGCTGGGCGGCTTAGCGAATTCTGTTCGTCCCCCTTCTGAACACTTTATTTTCTATTTTACACGCGTTCCGGATTTACAACGTCATGTGTCCGCTGGGCTTTAATCCATTAAGCCGGACCCATTTGCGCTTCGCGCAATGTACCGGCAATACTGTTTCGATTCGGTTCTGAAACGCGTAGGATATATATGTTTCAAATTTAAACAGAAAACTCTACGATATAAAACAAGTGTTGTTTTTTCGGGAAAACGCAAGTAGAGTAATTTGGCTATAATTTAATAAACAAATTCGGCTGTTTAAAAGAAACGTGTTGCATCTGCCCAAATTAAAATATTTTAAAGAGTGCTATCGTTAAGCAAACGTATAATATTTAATTTTCGCGCATTAATATGCGTATTATTGCATCACACGCAGTTTCTTTGGTTTTTGAAAGGGCAAACGAAATTCAGTTGTTCAATCTACACCTCAAACATGAAAAAAAAGCATCACGAACTGCAGAAACAAACGAGTAACGGGAAACAAGACTGTAAAGCGTTAGAGTATGCTCTGTTCAAGCCTGTTCGTATGAAACAAATGAGCAAAGAGAGGAAGGACTGGGAAACATACCAGTACGAACTACTCAAGCCTGCTCGTCTGCAACAGACGAGCACCAGGAAGCAAAACTGGAAAACTTTCGAGTACGCAATCCTCGATTCAGACAAACACTGCACACTGATTTAAATCTTGATGCATTTCATTACGATGCTGATTATGATTGCAGTGTTCATCTAAGTACGGCCATTGCAAAGATAGATAAATTAAGCACGTATTGCAGAGCCCTCAAATGTAAGAATGAATCACCAGGAATGTGCCTGGCGGGTGGAAAAGTGAAATTGCCAGAATTAAATTCAGCACCCGAACCATTATCAACCTCGGTATCAAATGACACAAGCCAATCGAAACATGCGAAATACGCATAAAGAAAAAATTTCATAACAGAATTAAAACACAAACACTGTCTTTCCTTTAAATAGCATTGCAACACATGCCTGGTAACAGCTAGTTGTATTAATTTATAACACGTCTGAATATCTGCCACTGTACTTTTCCTACTTCATCTCAAGTTCATGTAAACTCACCATCTTTATTTATGAGTTACTCGGCGCTGACATAACATCTACATTTAGTTATTAAATTATGACATAACATCTACATTTAGTTTACAATTATTCAATTGCAATACCAGTTACGGTGATACAGGGACCGGACCAAAATGTCTCCAAGTTTTGCAACTTTTAGCAATCTGTCAGCAAATTTGGATACAAAATAAATCGCCAAAAAAGTTGCCAGCTTGGCAATATCACGCCAAATTACCAAGATATCCATTTATTCAATGTTAAATGGACTTGTTCCTATATTCTTACTTTTCATGCATAGCTTTTCTCTCTAGGTTTTTCATGTTACATTCATTATAAAACAAATACAATAATATTACTTTTTATTCCACTAAAATTACGTATCTAAGTAGAAAATTCGTAACAATATATACATATATATAACTGTATTTATGTATATATATATATATACATAAATACATAAATACATTAATCTTAATATTTGATAGTTTTAATCGAATAAACTTATTATAAATGTGCGACTTTAAACCTAATTAACTATCTAATTGCACTTGGTTACACTTCATTTTCCGATTAATTGTGGATTTTGCAAATTTAACAGAAGTTTGTCTAGGCTGCAATAAAACATTAAAACTTAAAAGTTTATTAAACGTTACGTCTTTTAGCGCAAGTGAAAATTAACAAACACTACGCTACAAAACTACTACGAAAATTCTGAAACTCAAGTATTTAAAGAAGTAAACAAAAAATTCAGCTTTCACATGTTAACTCAACTTTCACATGTTAACTCGACGATAGAGACTATCCTGGTTGTAATAGACGCAAACCTCATGCATGAAATACATAGGCGGCTATGTGCAGGGCTTTTCTTGTCAAGGTGAATATGACTGCCATAATGCATTCCCTAAATTACTAATTCTTTAGCTACTTAAACTATTTTCATTCTGGTAAAGTTTGATGAAAGAAATAAAAGTTAGAGACGTTAATTAGCATAAAAATAACTTGTTATGTAATATAAATCTTAAAGCCTAATAAATTATTAATGAAAATTACTTTAAACTCGAAAATTACTTTATATTTATAAAACAAAAAAAACCATATGATATGTTACTGAAATTTCAGGAAATATGCTAGTTTTGGAGACATTTTCAATACTTAAATGAAAGTTTACTGAAAATTAGAATTATGATAAATGTCTTCACTTTAACTTTTCAATTCTTTTTAAATGATTTTTTAATATCAAGGCTTTTAATATTTTTTTAATTAATTTAAATTTAATTTATAAGAAATAGAAAACTCTCCTATGGAAATATGATATCATTTTTTTCAAAGAAGATCCCCAGATTATGATTTCAGAGCGTTATCATGTTCAGTACCCCATCATGTCCAAATGTAATGCAGGCGTACTTTTATTTCTAGCAAAAGCACGTAATCGAAAATGCTGTCACGATGTCAAACTTTCTTTATCTGTATTGTGAAACCAAGTAAAATGGATCATCTGCGAAAATTGGAGTAGACGGATAAAATGGCTAGTAGTTGTAAAAACGTAAAAGGGATCTAGAATAGATGGAACTAGGACACAGGAATTTTTTTTTCTTCAAATAAGGTTTCACACTGGTTCAACAAAAATGAACAACCAAAAGACTTTGTTTTTCCCCTAAATTCGTATTTCTGGTGAAATGACATCTTCCTTTCATGTTTTCAACGACTCTGTCTAAAAGTGTTTATTAAGTTATTAGTTCTTATTGCGCATATGTTCTTTATGTTTCATAGCTGACAAAATTTCTCAGAAATAGGAAGTAGAGCTTTTCTTTAAACTCTAATCTGCTGATTTTTCAAAATTATAAATCGAAGAAAAATAATCATTGTCATTATTTTCGAATTTCTTACTCTTAGCATATTATCTATATTCTAACAAATCTGGGAATACTAATCATAGGACCTCGTCGTGTATGTAGTGTAAATTAACGCAAAGATAATGTATAATTTAAAAAAAGAAGTTGCGTTAAAATTAGGTTCAGGTAAATTCAAGCGAATGAATAAATCAAGCAACTTTCCCAAGTAAATAAACTCTTTTAAATAAAACTTCAATAATTAAAATACAAAAAACTCATATAATTTAAGAAAGTGAATATAAAATAAACTCGAATTGGGTAGGATTTCGATGAATGTTACTTACTATTAATGGATAGTATTATTAATCAACGTAGTTTGCATGAGATAACTTCCTTTATGCAGTTTTTTATATGAATTCTAAGTTTTACTTTTTTACGCTTACGTAAATCTGATATGCATTAAACTTACGAACAATTACCGATAATTAATAGTTAACGCATCTGCCATCAAGTTTGATTAGTTTGTCACAGAAAAATGAAAAATTTGAATAAAAGAATGAAGAAACTGGGATCACTTTTACCTGCCACTTTTGACCATCTATAAAGAAATAATGTCAGTTAAACAAATATTGACAGGTTTCAAATGATTTCGTTTTATCTATCAATCCAAAATTCTTTCGATGTTAGCTCACTGATTATGTTGTCCTGATTGATCCCGCTTGTCTGGCAATAACATCAGAACAAGCCCACGAAATTCATCGTGGCAAAGAGTACATGATCGCGCCTGCCGTTGACAAAAACCTTGAGCTCAATACAGGTAACAATACGGTATGGCTCAGTTCGACCACAGGTTTGATGGAAAGCATCCCCCGGGGAACGGGTCTGAGATTACCAGTCTCTCGAGAGGACTTTCGGCTCGCTGCATATTTAGACTTCTCCCATGCATCACAGACATTATACATTTACAAACATCCACGCCTTCTCCAAGATTCGAACCCGGGTCCTTCGCCTGATCGCTATCCCGGTTGGGGACTACTGATTTATATTATAGCGGAAAATCCCCGATTTACGTTAATTACATATAGGACGAATCACTTTTGTGATGATATAAAAGCGATAAGTATGCAATAAATTCCATACTTTGAACTTCGAAAATTCATCTTTCTTTGATTCACAATATGCATCTCGTAACATACGTTACTAAGCAGCCTAGAACATTGACAAGCAAACATACAACGCTCTTGCTACGATAAACAAAATATTCTGAAGCATTTAAGTAATGAATGGCGTTAGCAAATATTTGTTTATTCACAATAACTATTTTAAGTATTTTAATATATATCAATCAGATATATAACTAAAAAATAAAATAGAGACTTTTAAATACTAAGAAATTAGTTTATTGCTTTCAAATTGCTCCTTTTATTATGCAATAATGGATTGATTATATTCAAACACAAGATTTGTATTTTGTGAAATGGCAACACTCTAAGAACTGATTGTTTGAGGTTCTTGGGAGATAAATCAAATCGGTTATGCTTCGCGCAGTGGTACTACTTGCCAGGTCAATATATAGCTAACGTCAAGGATATAGCTAACGTCTAAATAAATTTACTGTCTACGACTGATGCTCCAGTAGCTTCTGCCTTCTATTCTTGAACTTCGTCGAAAGAAAGAAAAACTGATTACTTCGTTATCGGTACTGAGTTACTTTGTTACTTTAGTTTTTTGTTTGTTGTTACTTTGTTGTCTTACCTTCGTTATTTAATTACTAAAATACTATCCATTCAGTGCATAATTTAAGTTTTAGTTCTTCAAATATTCTTAGACCTATGTCTAGTGACGGAACGGGTAAAGCCAGAAAACACTAATAATTCATCTTCGGGTGGCTCCTTATTGGCGGTTGAATAGGGTAGCTTTATGAAATATTTGCCGTGTTACCTTCAGGTCTTAAAGGAAACTTTTTCGTTGAGGTGGGTTGGTGTTCTATACGAATGTATCTCTCTTGAAGCTGACAGTTGTAGAATGGTTCCCTGTTATTCCATAATAAAAACTCCAAGATCTAATATATATTTTAATATGCGTAGTAGTAATAAATACTTATACGGCATACTGCGTTTTGCTTCTGTGGGACTACATAAATACGAAATGTTTTGTTACAAATTTATTTGACATTCAAATATTTTTCCTAATTTTATGCCATATAAATCTAACAATCAGGTACGTAAGACTAAACTGAAACGTTCGATTAGTTGCGTGTACATTATATATGTGTTAATCAGATAACTGATTTCAGTTTCAAAACCTTTGTAATATAAACTCTTACAGTATTGAAATCAATGACATACTTAGAAACATCCGCTGTCGGAAATTAGATGAATATAGGAGATATATGTATAAAAAATTACTCGATATTGAATACTGGAATCAGATTCTAACACAGAAACTTCACTGCTTTGTAAATTTCAGTTACCGAGTTAAATTTTAATCAAAATCAGAAATTTTCGAATTATTTCAATTTAACGTTGTACATATTCTCGAAGTATATATAAGAGATGATTCAATATCAAAAAGTGTATAGTTAAGTTACAAAGTCAAAACAAGATAGCTAATTTTTGTTCCTTTAATTTACACAAAAAAAATCTAATTTTATATTTATACTTTAGTTTTCTAAAATGTGTTCTTGAACGCATATCTGTTGTTTTTAAATTTTATACTCTGTAGTTTCAGCAAGATTAAGCATCGACATCCTTATTTTAGTAAAGAATAGCATCTTCTTCGCATCCATGAAATTTCCGATGGTGTTTGCAACAGTAATTTATAGTCTATGTACAAATTACCCCATACTCACTTTCAACGTAACGATGACTATTGATTTTAAAACAATTATTGGTGACTACTTCCAAGTATTTTGAAACGCAGTGTGTAATAACCTTTATATGCACTGCTTTATTTTTTTTCAAATAGTAATAAAACAAATGAACTAGAAGAAATTTCTTCCAGTATTTACCACAACAAATTTCCCTCATTGGTATTTAAAATGGCTGACAAATTTTATTTAAAAACTAACATTTTGTTTTTAGATTTCTGTTTTAAAAACATTGGTCCCTGTAAAAAATGGAAATGGGGCATATTCTTATATATCAGATTTTCCAAATATATTTAGTTGATACTAATTTATATCGTAAAAAATTCGTTTTCTTAACTACACATAATTCTATCATCTGTATCCTATCAATGTTACTAAATGACTGTATAATATATTCTCTGTAACAGTTATGGAATAAAAATGATTCTAACATTTAAAAAAGAGTTTAAAAATCAATACGTACTTCAGCCATTTCACTGACGCCTTTAGAAAAGATTTATCTTTAGCATGCCGATTACTAGATTATTATTTCTTCCTATAAAGTGTCACTTACAATATTCAGATCACTATTGTCTAAAATCAAATGAGTACACAACAAGCATAAAACAAGTGGTGTGCAAGTGTCTAAATATACTTGACTGATCTAACAAGTGTAAACAACTGTCTAAAAACAACTAAATCTATACAAAGTAATTCTAAATACTGTCGCGGATACCATTATTTTGTTTGTCGAAGAAAATAGTACTTGAGGCTATATATTGACACGTACACATTAAAATGTCCAATATTTATCCTAGCAACAGATTATATAGATTTCTATGAAAGCCATCCTTCTCTAGGTAGATATAAATTTATACTAACGTTTTGTAACACAAAATACTTTGCTTTTTTCTATAATAATAAAGAACTTATGCCATTACAATATAATAAACGCAATGATATATTTAAAGGCTAAATATTAGGTTAAATAATTTAATACAAATTTTATTGGCTCCACCTGAAGTAGCTGAAATACTCCGGGTTGAGAACCGTTATATTTTGATTGAACGAAGCCTCTAATATCTATCAATCTATATGTTACCTTTCCCGTAGCGAGAAATGAACGTGTACCACTCGATCGTGACTGATTGATTAGAAGCATTGTAGGGAGACCACGAAGTTCCATCCACCGTTCCGGTGTCAGTACTTCTCGAATTACTGGGACATTGATGAGAAGTCGTTTCAAAGGACTGAGTAACAGGTTAAAATAAATTAAAATACCCATTCTAACATACTATAATAATACATATCCGGATAACAGTTTTGTACCTAGAATGGAGGAATAGATTGCAGTCCCAAGTTTTCATAGTAGCTCTATTCTTTATGTATTTATTTCTGTGTGTGCGTGAATTGAAAAGATAAAAATTAAAGATAAATTTAAGTATGGTGTCTTGTATCAAAGATACAATATTTCAAGAAATTGAAAATATAAATTTATATATGGTTTCTCGTATACGAGATTACATATTTCAAGAAATTGAAAAGATAAATTTAAATGTTGTGGAGATAAGATAATGTATGGGAGATAGCACATTTCAAGAAATTGAAAAGATAAACCTAAATAGAGATAACACATTTCAAAACAGCATAAGCTAACACTGATTATTTCAATATGAAATATCGTATAGCTAATTCCCTAATCAAGCAAATTATATGCTTCATTCATACGTGCAAAACAATGAGAATTAACATCCATCTGTGCAGTGTTTCAGAATGAAGTCCCCAAACGACGGAACCTGAAGATAAACGGAAAAATATAAAATAAACACGTAGAGTAGACTACACAGTTTCGCAGGTCCAGAGTGCTGAAGATCAGTCACAACAGGATGCTGTCTCATCTGGAAAAGACATGTACTCAGAAAATTAATGACTCAGCAAATATTAAATAAAAAGATCTTGTATTAGATAGACTAGAAGTCAATATGCGGAAGTCTTCAGTCAGTATTAATTCAAAATTGATAATTGCCACATTTCAGATGCAGCATAAAAAATCTTCTAAAGAACAGATGTAACAGCAATGAAGAAAATTACATATACATGTAGGGGGTTTGCAATAAACGCAGAAAATGCGAATCGATAGCTTAACAGAAGTATCACACTGTCTGATAGTCATGTTTCAATACGCCTCGAATATTGCAAATCCATTCGAAATATTCTCAATACCCTGCTGGATCTCGTCTTGAAGCACCAAAACAACGTCAGATTTCAACTATTCTCCCACATTACAATCTAAATGGGGTGGAATCAGGGATTCAAACAGATCATTCTGCGGTAGGGACAGCGCTTTCTCAGTCATATTAATTCGATATTAACTGAGTATCGAGTGCTAATGCATCAAATACTTGTCGTATGTGCCAGAAATGCCAGAAGATTTCATGCAAACTCAGCAAGTTTTTCACCATGTATAAACCACGATTCGCCTTGTAGCGAGAGGAATATCCTCCTGAAGTACCGATAAGTTGCGTTTGAATAAATAATTTTTATCTCTGTAGTTCATAAACTAATAGGTTTAATAATAACATAAACTGACAAGTTTAATAATAATCTGCGACCATCAACGCAAATACACATGTGTCATTCGCACCGAATTTTTCTCGAAATAGGATGGAAAGATGGGGACTTTCTTTTCCTTGAGTATGTTCTTTCCGGAGAAGAGAAGACTTTCTCGTGACTTTTCACATCGCAGAAAGTAATAACTCCACTTTTGGACATGTCTCTATGTTTTGGCAAGATGCCAGCCAAGGTTGCGATTGAGATGTCGAACTATAACAGGTTTAATAATAACAAGTTTCTTCATTGATACTTAGTT
This sequence comes from Stegodyphus mimosarum, assembly GCA_000611955.2. Taxonomy (NCBI): domain Eukaryota; kingdom Metazoa; phylum Arthropoda; class Arachnida; order Araneae; family Eresidae; genus Stegodyphus; species Stegodyphus mimosarum. The sequence continues at coordinate 38,459 of KK117994.1, read as the reverse complement.
CAAAGGAAAGCAAAATAAAAGAAATAAGCTTTGAATCTAGCCTCAAAATTATTTGCGAAAAATTGGTACTAAACGCATCTCATTGTTCATCAGTAAAATTATACGCTTTACAAACACTTAACTAGTATACTTATCTACAAATCCTATATACAAACTCAAATATATACAGTATTTTCTCGACTATTTTACCATACCTCGTATTTTTTGCACCTTTATTTCAAACACTCTTTGAGGAACATAAAAAATTCGCGTATTGTTTGCCTTGAAAATACAGCATCAGATATATTTCGACAGATAAAGGCTGAGTTAATTATTCCGTTTTAATGGTTTCTATTCAGCTCTTATATGGAACAATAATTTGTGATTAATTCAGTTTTCTTTTTTAGAGTGCTTACCCCTAAAAATATAATTTACATACATGTATTATTTGCTACATTAAACGGGAAACAGTGTGGACAAGACTGCCTCAGATGCTACAACATTGCACAAGTGAAAGACAAAAACAATACCACTTCCCTCATAGTTAACGAGCTTTTGCACAGGACGCGATCTTTTCCCCAGTATTTTAATAGATATCAGCAATATTGACCCTTGCGTGTGAGGGAAGGGGAACTGGTACTACTTCAATTACCCTCTGTCCACTTGCTAGAGAACATTATTTTAAAAATCTCCAGTAATAATGCACAAGCCTATTTCAAGTTAATGATAAAATAACATCATCTAATGGCAAAGATCACATTATCGACAATTTGCAAACCTCCGACCTATGCCTCGTTATCTAGTTATTTTAGCAGGAACAGTGCTTGGAGTCAGAATTCTGTATTCACTCAGTTTGTTTCCAGAAGTTTAACTTTTTGTACTACTACAGTAATTGCACGTTCCGTAATATACATTAGTAAAACTCTATAGTGTTTTTAAAGGGTTGTCTTTGTAAAGTTTATATTCTGCTGTAAAGTATTAGAGTATCTAAAACTATGAAATAATTATGTAAATTATGTAATGTCCCAAGCCACAACTGTAGCAATATCTTGCAGTTATTGATGTATTGCAGTTGTTGATCTATCAGTTATTTGATGTATCTTTCAGTGCTAAATATGCGGGGTTGCGAAACGGTACCACCTAACATCTTGACAGAATGATGATGTCCTTGTCCCCAGTCCGCTGTCAACTGTTGTTTGCTAAGGAAATATTCAAAGTGTTTGTAGCATGTGCAAAGTTAAACCTAATTTACAATTTCAGCTGAAGGTTCGTTTAATTTTCCCCGGGTTGCACGCTACTTATTGTTCTTTAACTTAAAGTCCAAATTCTAATAGAATACAACAAGAGTAAGGTAAAAAAAAGGGTATTGTTCTCTGAGTGACGCATATAAATTAAGACCCAAAAACCTTATCAAGAGTAAACAATTAAAGGCATACATTTTGTTTACTCAAAAATTATTAAATATGAAAAAACAACTTAAGATTAGTATCATCGTGAGCAAACGAAAGGAACATTATATAGATGTAGTGTATTCTTTAAGCTATTTCTGGCAGCCTAATTCTGATGATGAAAAAAAACATGAAAGGGATAGAAAAGCGGAAGAAAAAGGTAATGATAATATCTCGGATAGTAATCTGAAAGGGGAAGATGATGGCTATCTACCTTACTCTTTTACGTGAGTAAAGCTTAAGAGATCTTTCAAAAAATCTGTCCTTCGAAATGAAATATAAAACTTGGAAAGGATAAGACAGGATCTATAGCATTTAAAACTTCTATGAAAAAAAGAAGGACAACGAAAGGAAGGAGTTACCAGGAAGCAAGCAGAAAATAGGAGCCTATTTAGGAATGCACACAACTTTTAATATTTCAGAAGGAAATCACATCACTTCATTCAGTAAATAGCCAAAACATAAAGCGTACAATTTTTGAAACGAAACTTTCAGATTCGTTTATTGCCACTGCACATCTATAAGAAAAATACATTGTGAACTATTTCTTTACATATGAGAGCCTTTGGGTCAACCTCATACTTCAACAGAAACATTTTTTCATCAAACATTGACGCAACTTAACAGCTCGTAAGAGTTGAGAGAAAAACCTCAAGATCATGTACTATTTTAAATGAAATAAATACATAAAGTTCAACAAATTTAACAGCCGGAATAAATTTAAGAATTCCGCTTCATAAATAGTTTTGATCATTTTCATATTAATGTTATTTGATTTCATTGTAATTTTACGTTCCATCTTCAACCAAGGTAAATGCTGTCTTTGATACGATTATGCTTAATTGCATTGTCATATAAGCATATGAATGTCTTATCTTTTCCTTAATAGCGCTACAGGTATTAAGTTCTGCCTTCAGCCACCGAAAATACTGACCATGAATCATCTGAAATAGGCGTTATCTGACATGTTTCCGTTCAAATCAGTTTGAATAAATGCGTTTTATTACACATACCATTACACTACATTTATGTTATAGTAAATTGTGCATATAGACAGTGAAGTTTTGTTGGTGATATGTCATTTTTTCTTTTTACTTTCTGTTATTTATTTTGTGAATAGATTTTTTTGAAGGAAAGAATTCTACTGTTCACGCCATTATAGTACACTACTGTTTTTGCAAATTCCCTACGTGTATATACTGAACATTCCTTGCTCGTATGCTTTTTTTTTCATTTTCTTATTTCTGCTATTTGTTTAGTTTTCCTAATCCAGCTTAAAAATAAATGACTTTATATTCGCCTTTTCGATCATTTTGTCTTTGCAATTATTTTTCATGAGTTAATTTTTAATTTACCTTCACTGTACAACATGTTTACATGTTACAAAATGTGATCACATATTTTAGAACAATTTTAGTGAAAAACGTAATTAGTATAACTCAACTATTAGTTTCAGGTGTTCGGTGTAATAAACGTTTCTCTTAGCTATGAATCTTTATTTTGATTTCCGTGACAAAATATCATTTCTTAATTTCACAATGGAATTTTTCCCTTTCTCTTGAAGTTACTTTCGGCAGCCTACTTCGTGTATTTTATCGATGAGTAGAAAGTGCCTTTTCTAACAGTCTTTATTACTTCCTATGTAAAATTACTTCCTACAGCTTTTACACTGAAGAATAAATTATTGTTTACAATGATCAAAATTTGAAAGCTCAAATGACTCAGTCAAATATATTTTGGATAGATTTTTTACGTTTTTGTATTTTCCAAGGAAAATATTCCCATTTTCAGTGCAGGAACATTATAAGACTGTTAGAATTACTATAGTCATAAGTGCAATAGACAGTACTAACAAAAGAAAAATTGACAATTACTGCTTTCCTACAATAATATCCATACAAATGGCTAAATTTAAGCAAAAAATGCCATTAAAGGATTGAAATAGTAGATATTTTCTAGCAAATGTTCTTAAAATCCTACAGTTATGTCTACATAATAAACTTTAAGACGAATCTAATTATCTTATAATTAAGATTTACTCAAAGGTTTGAACAAAGATTTACTCGCGAATTTTCTAAGTTCCCAAAACACTTGTGAAAAACACTCCAATAACTTGGTTATAATATCCCTATTCACTTTATAAATGGACACTTTTATTCACTGAGCGGAAAACTGATATGGTTTTACATATTTTAAGATATATGTTTATATATTTATTTATTATCGTTCAAGTATTGCTGAATGTATATATGCGGTATGAAAGTATACAGGGTTTTAATTAATATTTTTGTGACCATACAGATTTGATTTCAAATCATTTCTGCAATTAACATACAATCGAAAAAATTATTAGTTTTCTCATGTAACATACCAGTTATCTCTTATCATTCATTATCCCTTATTATAGATGCATACAAAATTAAAATTTATTTTAAATGAAAGAGCATTTATTTTTAATGCTGCCGAAGCTAATTTAATAAATAAGTAGTGGTTAATTTCAGTTCCTTAGTGGATTGAACTGTCTTTCTTTAAATTCTATTTGAATAAATCAGTTTTCTTTTGATAAATCCGTCTTATACTGTGCATAATGATTACTTTCTTTATGAGATTTGTTTTGTTGATTTCGCGGATAAATAAAAAAGTTTTACATTTATGACGTATTTCATTTCTAACTGAAATCCTTTAGCCGTAGAACCAATTTGATTTCTTAAATTTCGCTTTCCTGCATATAAAGATTTTATTAAGTGTAGTGATTAGTTCTTATTTAAAGAGAATCAAATCACCCTTGAGTTGACAGCACTAAAGTACTTTTAGTAATTAAAATATAAAATTTTATCACTTACATTTTAGGCATAAAAGTCTAATTTTTAACTACTGATCAGTAAGCATATAAATGGCCAACTAAAGTTCAATATTCATTCCTGAATGTGGAAGTCTAATGAACTCAATACTTAAGAGTTCGTAGTCATCAAATTTCTCAATAAAGTTGTAAGGATCTTAAGTTTGACTAACATTTATTTTATTTTAAAACTTTACTATCATCTCTTATTTTCTACTTCCGACCAGAATAAACGCGTGAACATATTTATGCAAATTGTACTTGCTAACGCTTAAGCATTTAAGTGTGGCCTTTTTGCCACAAGCAGAGTTAGAAGGGGAGAGAGTGAGCCGTCTTGCCACTAGACTTCACGCGAGCTTGCCATTAGTTACTGGCTGCCTTTAAGGCCAGAGGTTTTAGTCCTCTCGAAAGCTAAAGACGTAATGAAGCTTTTCGTAGTTTGCGTACCACATACGTAGTAATTTAAAAAGCCAGTCTCAGTGTTAGTCATCTGTGTAAAATATTAACAGTTAGCTCTTATTTAAATTTAAATTTTAGTAGTCTTATATTTTTTACTTTCAGACCACAAGTGGTTGGTCTTTTTATCCCGAATGAGGGAGCGTCTGTGATATTGTGGAAAATAAAGGGTACTTCAACCCTTCTCATTTTGTCGTCTTTTCTACGCTTCATAGGACATAGTTTGTAGTCAAACTCACTGTCTAGCCAGGACACGTCATGTTCGCCAAGCAGATGAGAAGAAATGCAAGTCCTGACAAAGTTATCTACGCAAATGGTGTTTAATTTATTGCCTGGAAAAGACAGGATTGTACATGTGCTGCAGTAAAGGGTCGAATTTTCCGAAGAAAGAAAATGTTTTCTTTCTTTTTTGTTTTTTCTCTATGGAAATGCATGTGAGTTTAATTCTTCTTACAAGGAGGGAGGCTTTCGTGTAGGATTTGACAAGGGAATCTTTCTCGTATTTATAACACAAATCCAAAAAAATCGCACATGCTGTCAACCCGTTTGCCAGGATTTTGCCACTCCATTTGAATTATCTGTGTTCAGCGGTTTTATCAATTTAATCATCCGTGGGCCATACTAAAATTGTACAAAATAGTATCGTTTAATTAGAAAATATATGAAATGTTTAATTTAAGTTTAATTAATGAAATTTTAAGATTAAAAGTTAGACAGTCAAATTTTTCTTTGTTAGCTACTGATTTCTCTTATAATGGTTTTTCAGCTTTAAATTTATAGTTCTGAATTCAAACATTGCTTGATCGTTTTTACAAATTAAATGCATCTTCCTTGTGAAAGAAAATTGTCATTGTAGCAGGCTATAACATTATTCAATTTAATAGGAATATTCTATATTAAATTTCCGAAATTCCTTTACTGTCTTTCAAAGAAATTGCAAAACCTTTGCGTAGTTAATCGAAATGTAAACAATAGATCTGTGTTATTTTAATTTTGACATTTGATTAAATTTGCTGAATATTTATACTTTATGTTCTAATCTTTTTTCAATGGTTAGAAAAAACATTATAAACATATTTTGATTTTATTTACTGAAAGCCTTATTATATTAAAGTCCATTATCAGTCCATTATTTTAGTCTTAAGTCCTTATTTTAATCCATTATTTTACATAAAGAGCATATTTAAAAATCTTCATTTGACAAAACATGACTATTAAGAATTAATTTAGTCAATCTTTTGAAGATGATAACTTCAGAAGTAGACCAGTATTTCTAACAATTAATGTCCATGATTGTACTCACAAAAATACTTACTTCAAATATTAAAAACCCTAAACGCTGAAATTTTCTATCAAAACTTCTCCATCTTCGCTAAGCTTGATAGAAGACCTACTTTAAAAATTTACTGAACTATCATCTCAGATGGAACCCATTAAGGTAATACGGTTATGAGTTATTACAATGAAAGACAGAAAGTAGTAATTGGATAAAAATCTTTTCTTAAGTAAAGAAACTTCCGATCCACCGTAATGGCTCTAAGAGAAAAACGATAATGAAAATGCAACAGTTTCTTTAGCAAGATCTGAAACCAAAATGAACCAAAACGTTTTGATCTTTCACTCCCTTTTAGGGAACAATAAATGTACTTTAAGCCCGCAAGTACGATTTCTCCTCGGGTACATCAAAGAAGTGAAATATTGAGAGAAAAATAAAAACTGCAGAAAGCTTTTTGTGGAGTTAAAATTACGGGCTGTTAAAGATATTTTAATATTTTAGATTCAGCGTGATTTATCAAACTCAGAGAAAGTTTTAACGCGAGTTATATTGGCTTGAATTCTTAATGGAGTTAATGACACAAATCTGTTTTAGAGAGAGGCTGGAGTTTCTGTTGGAGTAAGTGCTCTAAATCGATTGTTCGTAAAAGCAGACCCTGCGCTTTTAGATAGACGTAAAAATCGATATTGCACATTTGTAAAGTTTTCAAGAATTGCAAATGAATTTCTAATTCCAAATAGATAGAACAGAACACTATTGCATAATCATTTTAGAAATTTATCCTTTTTGTTCACTCTCAGTAAATGCTTTAATTACTTATACAAAGGAAGAAACCACAAAGTGCAAACAGTTGTTTTCAAGAATAACCAAAATTTGACTAATTTTCAATGTGACCATTTAGTTTCTTCTAAACTATCCCGGGAATATTACTTGCTGCACATGTGACTGTTGAGAATGGATTGACTGCCAATCTACTTTCTCCTTAGAAATTTATTAGGGACTTATTCTTTTAAAACAAAACTAATTCTAAACATAAGCAGTGATGCCAATTACATTAAGAAAATTATTTTCTTCCACTTGTTGCCGATATGTTGCCAGATTCCTTTGTGGCTACCTAAAGTTGGAGTAATTGCCCGACAGTGACATGAAAAAATATAAAGATTTATCCAAACTAAAATTACGAGAATTTTTAAATATAAAAATGATGATGTTAAAATTATTTATTCCATAAACTTATTATTAAATTAAGCATTTGAAAAGGGCATTTAAGAAGTATTTTTGCAAAACATGAGAGCTCATAATAAGTTTATTTCCCGGTAAAAGAATAAGTTGGTTACTTCGAACATAAACTGAAAATACACTTCGAACATAAACTGAAAACACAGGTTAATATTTTCTTAAGCAATCCTCCATTCCAATTAAAGCATTTGCTGTCTACCAGACAGATATCTTTTGCCTGCATTGCCGCTATTAATACATCCAATTTAATTCAATTTTGAAGAAGCTTATCTTATCATTTTTACTAATAGAAATTTATATGAAATTGAAGACGACACTAATTAATTATTACTAATAAAAGACTAACTATTAATTGAAACAATACAATTGGTGATGGCAGAGATTTATCAACATTATTAACTTAGCAATTTACTAGTCTCTTTGAAGAGATAAACATCGCTTATTATAAATTTATTTATATAAGTAAAGTCTTCTAAATATGAGCCTCTGTCTAATATTAATGTCTGACTGATGAGGCTTTATTTTTTTTCTAGCTAATTTTATGCGAAAGTAATGAAAGTTCCTTTCCCTCTTGGCAAAACATTTATGAAAATTAAAAATTACTTATGTTGTGCGAATCAAAGCAAATTAAATTTTATCAACAATAGAGCAAGAAATATATTAGTTTAGACGTCTGTCTGAACATTTTATTTATTTTAATTAATTATTAAGAATTATACTACATTTAAGGACTCAAAATTGGTGTCTGATTTGAATTTCTTACTCTCTGTCAGTTACAATCAGTTTATATTTATTTTGCTTTTCAGTTATAAATTTTGAACTTACAGTTCGCAGTATTCTTAACTTTAATTTCGAACTTTGTGATGAGAGGGTCCCTGGCGGGTGGATGAAATTTTAGGGGTGGTGGTTTTTCGGCAATTGAGGAACATAATCAAGACCTCGTTGATTACAAAAACTTATTAATAAAATTGATAACTGATTGTTTATTGATATAAAGCTATTCACGTAGCATGGAAGAAATCATAGAAAATAAATGTAAAAGAAAAATACACAAAAATTATTTAATGCATTTTGAAAATCAATAATACGTTTTAATCGCACGCGCTTTCTAAGCAATAAGTGAAGTATAAAAAGTGAGACTCAGGAACGAAAGAAAGCACAATTAAAAATACTAAAAAAAAGTAATAAATCATAGGAATCCGTGTTTATTCTTTCCTCCATTTCGATTATTGAAACTAGTTACGAGATGTTACGCTCACGTGACAATTACATCATCAATATGTAAGCGTACCCTTTACATTTAACAAGAATACAAGCTAACTCCCGCTATTACGATTATGTTGTATGCTCTGTATTACGTAGAAAACTAATATATGTGTGTCGATGAACACAACTATTCTTTTGAAAAAGTCGATGTAAGAAAAAAGTTGAAAATCCTTGTAGAGTCATTAAGTTATTTTGTAGTAAGAAAAGCAAAAATATGCAATACCCTCCCCGGGACTTGAATTTGGACCTCTCGAATACGCGCCGTGTGTGCTACCATTACACCACGAACGCATACAAAAAGGGAGAAAATACCCTATATCCCTAGCTTAGACGAAATTTCATAGCACATATCTGAAATACTAAATGTGTAGCTTTTGCATCATCGCTTCAGATAAAATGCGGAGAATTCTAATTGATAATAGAGAAAGATACAGCATTCTTATTCAATAGCATCCTTCAGAAAATAAAGTAACTTATCTGCAAGGAACAGCCTTGACGGCATGTAGATAGGTGTGCATTCCAATCCTTGTAAACTCTTAAAAACGGAAAACATCAAAAATAATTTATCTTCATTCATGGAAATATGATGTCATATGAATAGAGATTTATTTAAGTTCTTAAATTATTCAATTTATTTATTGATAAACAGTAGTCAATACCAAAAGCTCGTGAATTACGTGATTTATGTTCCATGTGCAGCATGTGGTATATTGCTACTACGCACATTTCTCTGAAGCTGACATAAATGTTATCCATTTCCAAAAAAAGACGAATTACTAGTTCCGTTTTAGATTTTTGTTTCGATATTTTGTCAGGTATGTTATAAGACTAAACAATCGTTTTTCGACGAAGGTGTTTTACAGATAATTTTCTTCTTCTCTTCTCTTACTCTGTTTTGCAATTACAGTCACTCTGCCATCAGTAAACTATGATGTATGTTGATTCTATTTATTTTCTAAAAAGAGTTTTTTAAGCAGAAGCAAGACTGTTTTTCTCTCAAAGCTATTGTTAATAATAGTAGATATTCTAATAGCTATATCTCATTTTCAATCTATTAACCTTCTGCAGAATCTACAGAAATGATTAATATTACATTTCTGTAGTGTTGTTTTCCTTAAAGTATTAAAACATCTATTTGACTGAATATTTCTAAAAAATCATGTTCGACAATATAGTTTTAGCAATGTCTTGTAAATTTACTTTTCATCTATCTGTAAATAAAGATACACACTAGTGTTACAATAACAATATTATTTCTTTTACTGTCAAATTCCTGCATTTGTGGTATCAAAGAATGTTGCTTCTGTAAAAAAAACTGTACTAGTTCAAAAATAAGAATTTTTTTTCATGAAACAAAATGTACCAACATTTTTTGACAGAAGATTGTAACAAAATTTACTTGCTTGTTTGTATACCCAAAAAAAATTAGTTTGTTTCACTATAAAAAGTTTCATCAATACAAGACCCCTTTATATAACATACAATTAATATTCCTTATTAAAGCCCACCAGTGGCCGACTGGCGGAACAATGGTATTTCGGTGCGTGTTCGAATCCTGGCGAACAGTTGGCTGCACGGGTGCTTTTGTGGCTTTTTTCGTGTGTAACGCGTATACGAGCCAGTTTACCTCCGAAAGTCGTCTTCAAAAGCAACCCTTCCCTGAGGCAGATAGTCCTCGAATGCTTTGTCATAATCAAATATACCAGAATCGGCGCATTCTTTATTAAACTTAATTATTATTATTATTATTAAAAATCTAGTTTACAGAAACTTGAATAACCTTTACCTTTCTTCCCCGGGGTTCGACGTAGAGAATTCTGCAAAGCTACTGGCTACGATCTAAGCAGTATCGGCCACAGGGGTATAAAATGTATGAACATATTGTTTCTGGAGACCCCGGAAAGGTCACTTATTGGCCGGCTCGGTGGTCTGGCAAGTCGTAGAGTAAAAAGGCTCTGGTAGCCCGGGCCGCAGAAGGGGATTGAACCCACGGAATTTTTCTAAAGGGTCTGTTGGCCATGTAATGCCGAATGCCGGAGTCCGTAAATAATCGTTACCTTTTATTTCTCCAATGGTGAGTCATTTCAGTTACCACTTAATGAAAATATTCAAATCTCTTTCTGCTAAATTGCATTAGTCGTTTCGATTCTCATCAAAAGAAGCAATTTATATGTGTATAAAATCAAAAGGTAATTAAAATAATGAAATCAGTAAAAGTGGTTAACAGAAAGAATAAAAATAAAATTTGAAAGAAAAGTAAAACAAAATGATAAAATAAAATAACATAATAAAATAACAACTAGCTGAAAATCCATTGGTCTTTTCAAGGGCCAGTCGAACGTTTTTTACAGTTCCTTCTTTCTGAATATTAGCTATATGAATTTTGGCCGAATTCTTTTTTCATTTATGAAAAGAAAATAACTGTTGGTATATCTTTCTACAGATATGTTCTACAAATATGCATTTTTTGCTGATAAAAATTAGACTTGATTTAATGGGGCCTTATTTTGTTTGGGCAGTATCAATCAGACTTCTGAAATGCAGTAAGACAAATAAGTCAGTGGGAATGACATTACCTTGTAAAATTTACGTCTTTATTCTTTTAGTTTGTTAAATTCAATCTCTAATGAAAAACTACATTCATATTGTTGCTTTTGCCTTTGGCTACAGCTGATGATTGAAACCCGCATTAATTTCTTTCTTTGATCTGGAAATTATTCATATACGAAGGAATTCAGTATTCGTTTTGAAAGAGATATCTAGATCCATTGTGGGCCGAAATGATGAACAATCTATCATTCCTTTCCTGCTTTACCATGCATCTATCATTCGAACAGAACTGTCACTGATGTACCGAGAACTTCAAATATCTTGGCAATCTTACAATTTCTTGAAGGTGCAACATTCTTATTAAATCTCTAGTCTCTCTTTGAAGTTTCCTAAGCATAGAATTCCAGGAAATCTGTTTTCAAAAAACTGGAAACGAAAAAATAGCATATATATTTCGTGATATTTTAATCTTTTAGCATTTTAGAAGAAGTATCTTTTCTAAAGATAGCAAAATAAAAAATGAACTTTATTTACATACAAAAAAAGAACAAAATAATTTTCCAATTGTTTAATTTTTTCACAACATTTATCAGTCACTTTTCTGAATAATTTTCTGCCGTTGGCCGAATGCTTAAAGATTACTGAATGCTGATAGTTCATCCTGGGCTTCCAATTCGGGAAAAAGGGTTGGCTACATGGTTAGTTTTCGGAACTTTTGTCATGCGTAACATCAGTACAAGCCAGTTTCCTGTTGGCATCCGTCCCCTTAGGCAGATAGCCCGTGTATACTTTCCCATATTCTGGTAATATGCAAGGTCTGTTCCGAAAGCGATGCGCCCATTTTTTTAAGAAATGTATTGAACCGGTTCGTACAATTACTCAATATTCTTCGAAATGCATCCCTCCTGCTTTAACACACTTGTTCCAAAGGGATTTCCGTGTTTTATATGCGTCCTGGAAATCCGGTCACAGGTATGTCCTTTAGTAGCCTCCTCGTAGCCGCCTTAATGTTCTCCAGGGTCCCCAAATACTGTCCTTTAAGGGATTCTTCGGGAACAAAAAGAAGTCGGGTAGGGACAAATCAAGATTGAAGAAACGCAAAAGTCTACGATGGCGTTTTCTTAAGTTTGAAACAAAACTTTGCGTATCACTGCTCTCGAGTTCTTTCCATCTCGATTTCGGCCGAGCACTCATAGAAGGTCCACTGAAACAGGCACTGTGACTCTCTAGGAGCTCGGAGCCGTCTGGCGCTGGTCCCGTTGTGTTCCTAAGACTCCACCCACCCTTCCGTGCACGCAGCAACGCTGTACGACACGGGTAAATGGAGCAGAAGAAAATGGGGCGCATTTCTTTCTGGACAGACCTTGCAATCTAATCTGTCTATCCAAAAATATACAAACATATACTGTGATGTCTTTTTGTGAGCAAGAGGGCCCAAATGCCGATTGAATGAGACACAATAGGGAATAGGGAATGAGACGAACACTGTTGATTCAAGCCGAGATCTAATCTTAGTGAACAAACCGGTTGCGTGGATGCATATGTAATTTTCTACGTGTGCTGGGTGAATACAAACCACTTTCTATTAAAAAACCTTCCAAGAACATATCTCTGTCTTTAGAAAGATATTCTTCGTAGACTCCACCATTTTCAATTAAGCAAATCTTTAATACAGAGGAATTTTCTTTTTGACACTTTAAAATTTACTTAAAAATTATATGCAAGAATTTTACTAGTGCACATTTTTCACTGAAGGACAAAACTAGTTATCGATTAATTTCTTTCCATAAGCATTACGTTATATATAGTTTTAAATGAATCAAATGCTAATTAAGATAATTCGGAATCAGGAAAAATTTATAACTTAGGCAGGAACAAATAAACTTCAGATATAAATGATGTACAGAAATTAAGCCCACCATCCTAAATTACTTCGTAAGGGAAAAGAATTTTCCTTAATCTAGTGTCAGTCCCATGTTGATTTTTGATTTGTTTGATCGGAAGTAATTGTATGTATTCATAAGTAAAGATGCTTGAAAATATTCCTCATTTTCTGTGAAATTTGTCTGCAAGAACAGTTTTAGAAAAGCTTTCTTTCTGAAACCTTTATACTCTTAAAATCTTTTAAAAATAAGCTTTCGAGGGCCATTAAAAAACCACTCTTTAATAAAATTATTTCAACATTTTCTACCTATAATATTTATTCACAAACAATAGAAAATGTATCTTGAATCTCGTAGTGGAAAAAAAAGAAAATTTAAGATTCACAAGTTTCTTCCATATAATGTACTATTGCACAAATATATATATTTTGTTAACATTAATCTATATACAGCAAGTATGTTCATATTACGTGTAAAAAAGTTTTCAATATATTGTAATAATAATAGTCTTTTAATAGTTTTTCTTCTTTGGTTGTACAATTTTCTGAATCTTAGGACGCAATATCTATAGATCTATTTTAACGAGTACCTTCCTAAGATGTGAGGAACGCTTTCAACGTTTTACTTATCTTTATTTTCTTTTGTTTTAATTTTAAGAAACGCTATTTGTTCCACTACATCATCTCTGCTGTTGTTAGAGATTTCTCTTATTCTATTTATGATTTTCGCATTTGTCAACTTTCATTATGTATCTGGGGAATGTCACCCTTGTCCAAATATTTCATAAGTCTATTCTGAACAATCAACCACTTCAGCCAATTTATTGCATTCAGTTGCACTCATGTGAACTTTTTGTATTTCTTTCTCCTTTTTCTCTTTAAATATTTCTATTACAACTTTCTAACTTTCATCATTTCCCCTCCAAAGTATTCTTTCAAGTGCCTCTGAAACAATAGCTGAGATATTTTTTCTGATTTACTTTTTACAATAGCCATTGAACTCCGCGGGAAACAATTTCATTTCTGAGAAAAACCTGGTTTTTTTAGAACGATTGATTAACATTGGTGGAAGGGTTTTACCTTTCATTTGTATTGACTAGAATTTAATGAAGCTGATCCGCAGTACACACACACAGTAAGGTATAAAATAGCATGAAAAGAAATCACCAAAGACATGGAGGTCTGTGCGTCCACCCAAAGAGATACACCTCAAACACAGACATAGGTTCCTCCTTAGAATGCATCTCTTTCACGAATGTCTGATGGATGATAGCGGGTTCCAGATTCTACCCAAATCAAATACAGCCTACTATAGCATTGAAGGCTAAATCTAAACTCATCCGTAAAGAGAACAGCCCTCCATTGATCAACCGTCCAGTGAACCTATTGACGTGCTCACCTCAGACGTTCCTTTCTATGACGTCACGTGAGAGGAATGCAGATGGCTGGTTGCCTTGCATACAGACCACATTCGTGAAGCCTTCTACGCACGGTTAACCTTGAGAGTCGAGTCAGAGCTGAGGTTGTATTCCTTTGGACTCATAACAACAAATATCGGTCATCGGCGTTCGTCGTAGTGGTTGGCCGTCCTTAGCTGCACCACCTCGATGCCCTGTGGTTAGAAATTGTTGCCAAAATCTATGAGCCACAGAAGTACTCACACTTAGCCATCTGGCGACTTCTGTCTGATTTTACCATACCTCTAGTCTCCCAATAGCTTTCCATCGCAGTTCTTCGGGCAAATGATGGAGGTAATTATTACAAATTGGCTATCCCACATTTCTTATCTCAGTTACACAGCGAAATTTGAAGGCGTGCTCTGAAACATGCAATTTTACGCTCTTCGCAGATAACGGATTCCGATCGCAGCGCGACCAATTTGCATACTGCAGTTTTACTCAGCAACTCTTATTTGACAACAGATTCCAATTTTATACGCAGTGGTTTAGTTTTGAATGAGTTATTGCTATTTTTGTGGTTTATCCTTAGATTTTACAAGGTATTTCCTTAAATTAAATTAAATACGTATAATACAAGGAGATAATATTTGGTGGTAATATCTTGTAAAGGGATTCAGACTTCTAGAGTGATTCAACGCAAAATACCGTTTCGGGACTAATAGCCCTTCTGGTATAACGCACCTTTGGGCTAAAAACATTCCATTGAAACGATATTTACAACTGATGTATTGTTGACGACATAACACTTTTCTCACAGCAATTCATTCTTGATGGTATATGACCTGAAATAAAATTGATAACATGTGTGTCGTGCCGGATAATCCCGTTACCAATTAAACAAACAGGCTGAAGAAAATCAATCCGATAAGGATACAGCAAATATTTTATTTGCAGATTATAGCTTCAAGCATAAAATGATAATGAGTAGTACGAGTTATCATGAGTGGTAAATATGATAAAATGTATAATGATAAACTTTTAAAACTTAAATATAGTAAAAATCATAATTAGCATTATTTTACGTATATACTACATTCGTTCTATGTAAACTATAAATTTATGTATTTTAGCTAGGATTCAAACCCAGTATTGTTGGAGTTTGTAAACTAGTGTTTACGTTTTAAGTTCAATATCAAATGAAGGTCAAAATTTGGATAACCATTCTAAATCACATGAATATGTAAAGTTTGTGACATACATGATAAACACAATATCTACATTAAAAACTGGGTTATTAGAGAAAACAGTAAATAGTGACCAAATTTGCTCCAACAGAATAATTAAAGTTGCGTTGTGTACTTAAATGCTATTGGGTCCAGTGTTCTAAATTAAAAAGTGAAAACATTACAAGAAAATTAAAATTTAAATATAGGATTTATTAAGAGATATCTGACTTAATACAAATTTTTACATAGGTGGCGGTGGTGAAGAAAAACAGGATAAAACAAAATTTTTCATACCGAATTTGACAATGGTAAGGGTACATGCCGATACGTGGATACAGAATCATGGCAGTAGACGTCAATAAAAATTTGCGGTGTTGGCCATTTCACCTGCTTTTCTATAAGGAGAGAAAAAGAAATAAATTAGTAAAGAAGATGTTTTAACATTTGCGTCGCCCTCCATAGGTGCCTTCTCTCATCCATCTCTTCCGACATCGTTCGTTCTATCATAACGCTGACCGCAACTCTCGTGGCTCACAGATAGTATTTTTTCGTCGTCGTCTGCCACGTCTCTCTCCGTCTCCGTCTCTGTCTCTCTCGTAGCTCGCTCCCAGCCCCTTTCCACCTTTCGCCAAAATGCTCGTTTGGCGATTTTAGATGGTAAAAGACCGGCCAACTGCTCGGCAACCCCAGGAGGCAAAACACACAGGAAGGTGAAGCCAATGTAGTTCGAACTCCAGAAATTGGCGAATAATCGCTGATCCACCAAGGTCAGTAACCAGCACAGAAAAAGCCTGCGAGTAAGCAAAACACCCCGTCCCCTCGACCTTGGCGTATAATATGTAACGTTGAAATTACCCTCTCCAGCAGGGTGCAAAATTTTCAAACGATGACAGATGCTACCCAGACCACTGTCTGGCGGGTGAAGCAATTCGTAAACAAAATCATAAATCATTTGGAAAGGCAACGGAAAAGTTTTTGAGGAATAGGTATTAATTATAGATTTTACACACAAATTAACTTCAATGCTGATAAGTACTTCAATTAAAATATAATAATCACATAGATAATTTTCTTAGGTTTATTACAACACCAAACACGGCCACCATAGTAAGGAAATAAAAATTACTTCAATTAAAATATAATAATCAAGTATGAAAATTTTTATGTTTTCCACAAAACCAAAACGACCACCATAGTCAGAAAATATGGATCCCAAATTTAGCAGAAAAGGGGGCACATTAAAATTTAATTAAAACTTTAAACACCAACTTGTTAAACAAAACTTTAAAAGAACTTAAAAAAATTGAACTTAAGGGTCAACTTATCAAGAGATTAACATTAACAACCAAGTTAAGAAAAGTATTAACTAAACAAAAATTTAAAATAGTTAACCAGCCAAAAGTAAAAGAAGAAAAATTAATTACTCAAGAAACTTAAAAAAAAATCAGCGTTAACCAAAACTGTCAAGAAAACCAATTAAATGACAACAATTACTTTTCAACAAGGCAAAGAAACTTAAGTTCAACTACAAAATAAAAACAAATTAATCTTTAAGTCTGAAGCAGAAATAAGCTAAATCATTACATTTAAAACATTTTAAATCAACTTAAATATGTAATACATAACAGTATCTTCTCTCAAACCCAAGAATCTGTTGTGAAAGTAATCGTTCTTATTGGGAAATCGTCTTCGCTTCAGAGTCTAACATAAATCTGCACGCTTTGACTTACATAACGTGCTTCAGATTCCAGATTCTTAACCTGACAGAATATAACCTTCACAAAGCAATTCAGTTCTTTTTAATAAATCTAGTAAACATCTTATTTTTCAGTTTGAAATCCCTGCTTTAACTGTACTAGCTGAATAGTCTGAATTGGTTAAATTGGTTGAAATTAGAAAATATGCACAGACGGAAGAAAATTCTTAAATAAAACAATAAATTATTTGCTGTTCTATAAATTTTATTAAAACCTCATCGAGAAGCAGCTGGAGGTGCTTTTATTTCCATTATTAAAACTATCGATAAATTTTCATAAAACAATTTATTTGAATTTTTCCATAAGCACATATTTCTCTCTTATGATGCTTTTTTGATTTTAAATAAAGGCATCTGCTTTTTAATATCTAAATGTCCAACAAAAAACCCAACAAATTTTGAAATATTTTCCTTTGTAACGCAGGTATTCTCTCACAAAGTTTATCAGTCTGTTTTTAGCCCAAAGGAGCGTTTGCCACGAAGAGCTATTAATCTCGAAACGTCATTTTGCGTTGAATCATTCTAAAAGTCTGAATCACTTTTCAAAATGTTGCCACCAAATATTATCGCCCTGTAGTATATTTAAAGAAATTAAATAATGAAGAATCTGCATAAATGTGGGTATGTTTCTCGCATTGTGATAAAACAACGGTACCTAGAACCATCAAATCTTGAATAACGTATGTCTCCACCCGATTATGGGCATCTGAAAGCCAAAATTTGGAATTTGTTTTAGCATCTATTTCATATTTTGTAGAGCATTTAGCAGCTCTTGATTAAAAAACTCAACGATTTCAAAGTAAGCAATGTCAACACTGTACGGAAAAAAAAACATTTTTATCTCCATCGCACGAGACTGTGTATCGGAAATTCTCATGATATGCTCTTTTTAAATTAGTTTGTGGTATTACTGTTGAATTAAATTTTATAATTTAAGTGCGAAGAACATGATATGTAACAAATAAAGGTAACACACAAAACGCTAAAAAAGGCCCCCTTCGGGCGTAACATAAAATCTGAAAACTTAGAATGTTTTTTTAATTTATTAGTCTCGAAGCGACATTTTGCGTCGTATCGCTAAAAGCGTTGAGTCACTTTTCAAATTGTTGCCACCAAATATTATCGCCCTGTATTATATTTAAGGAAATTAATAATGTAGATTCTGTATGAATGTATATATGTTTCTCCAAAAAACAGCGGTACCTAGAGCCATCAAATTTTGAATAGCGTTGTCCTGCACCCGAATATGGGCAAGTGGGAGACAGAATATTGAATTTTTTTATTGTCTATTTCATATGTTGGGAAACTTTAACGAATTTTTGTTTGGAAAACTCAGCGATTTCAAAGCGAGCAGCGCCAACACTGTACGGAATATAAAATTTTTATCTCCAGTCCGCGATACTGTCTACCGGAAATTTTAAGGCTATGCTGCTTTTAAATATATTTAACCCAAAGTGGCGTTAGTCCAAATGCTCTCGACACATGTATGTGTATGTAAATGAAAAAACAATCCTCTGGACGTAATATAAAATCTAAAAGCGAAAATTTAAGCGAAAACACAATCCTCTGGACATGATATAAAATCTAAAAGCTAAGATTTAAACAGCTCAAATATTCATTTCGCTGAAGGACAAATTAGGGAAACAACACATATTTTCTTAAATAAATACATTTAGAACTAAATACAGCAATTTAATGAATCAAATGCGAAATTTCTTTTATTATTTCTGAATTCGGAATCCAATCTCTGGAATTAAAGAAATTCGTATATTCCAGGAATACATTTAGAAGGGAAATTTTATTTACACAGAAGGTTGTTTTGAAGAAATTAATAGTAAATGATAAATAATAAGTGCTTACATAACGGGAATTAATTTCCTTTCTTACATTTCCCTTAAGTATTTATAAAATACGATGTATCAAATATTTGAAATGATTGCTCGATGCTAAAATATTAATATCTCATTCTAACTCTCCCGTTCAGAAATATCATTGACAAAGAAAACACAGTAATTTCTGCCTTGAATTTGATTATTTTAGACTCTTTCTATCAGACTTAGATGTAAAAGTACCTTTACTTGAAGAAATCATTTTAAAAGAATTTTGGAAAGGATTTTCGAATACTTTAGTTCACACATAGTTCATATAATAAGTGTCGGTTTCCACAATTTTACGATCTATATTAAATTCTTGCAGTGCAATATATGCCTCCGGAGTAAACTAAACAATAAATAAGTTAATTCTTTTCTTCAAATTTCTGATGTGTCTAAAATCTATTCTAAGCCTAGTTAAATGCAAACTTTTCATTTCCAAGCAGTTATTTTCTCAGCATTTTAACAGAATACAGTTTTGCAAATATAATTTTACTACAGTATCTCTTAGTATTTCACGAAACTAAAGTCTGTTAGGTTTGATCTGCTCTTGTTTTCACCGATTGTAGTTTCCTCCCATCGAAAGAAATACGTTCCCTTTCCAAAGCAAAGTGAAATTTATGACGTAACTGTTAACAAATTATAAAGATTTATTATAAATAATTAATAAACTCGTGTGAAGCAGATTCTAATCTTTCTTCAAATCATTCGAATGCAGAACTTCTGGAGCATGGTCAAATACTTTCAAATACTAGCATTATAATTGCAAGTTATTGATGGTCAAAATGTGCTCAAAGTCAAGCTTAATTTCTACATATAATTTGTAATTTGAAAAACGATTTAAACTTGACTAAACTTCAAGAATTCTAATTAAACAGGAAGAAAATTTATATAACAGTAGATGTATTTCTCTTTATTGTTAAAAGCCATATCAGAAAACCATCGATCAAATTGTTATCGCTTTGGCTTAAAGTCAAGATTTAAAGTGTAAATTATACATTCTGACTGCCGTAGTAGTCTAAGCTCTATCTTCGTTTTTCTTTTTCTCAAGTATAGAACTTTATTTCAAAAAAAGGCACGCTATTTCTTACTTCACAGAAATTAAGGTTTTGAAACACCGTTAAACATCTGCGAATAAATTGGGTAGCATTTCTGAAACGAAAATACACAGACACCTAAATGTTAAGTAGGCGACAGTTAATTTAACATAACGTAAAATGCAAGGCTTTTGTTTGATACTATATTTTTATAGTAATTTGTTTACCCACAGTATAATAATTAAATTATAAATTCTATTTTCATATTTAGTAAGCTTGGAAAAAATGAGTTCCCCCCTTTTTTTAAATGCTGTATACAATTCAAAGGCATATATGACCCACCGTGGATTTGACACAAGCTTCATGTCAATGTTTCATCCTTGAAACTGGACAACATGGAGCAGAAGAGGATGTTTTTGAAAAATGATAATTCCGTGCTGTGCAATAATAGTTTAGAAAATACCTTAGCCAAGGAAATTCGTAACAGTGTGTAAAATACATCGGTATTCGCTTATGAGCAATGCATTGTAAAGTATTTTATATTAATTAATCAACTATTATTATTTTAATCTTTAGTACAACCCTAGTTTTCTCTAGTGTATAAGTGTACAACATACAGAACTGACTTTTAAACTGAGACATCAATCAAGCAAGTGAGCAGAAGTCAAATCTAGATTATTTAGAGGCTCAAATAAAGTAAAACATAATATATGCATTGTGTTAAATTGCGATAATCTAGTCGATGTCCAGTGAGTGTCAAAACTACTACCTACCTTTTAGTCAGAACTAGTAAAAGAAAAAAAAAATGTCTTGCTTTACAAACGAATCACGTTAATTATTCGAATCTACTAATTATAGCTACAGTATAGCATTAGGCCGAGGCATAAATTTACAGGTGATAGGTAGCAGGTCTTTTACCCACAAAACCTAAATAAATAACATGACATATCTGTATAGTTACTTTGAGAGGTGGTCATCCCAATCAATACTTTTGCATTTAATATTAAATTTCAGCACGCCAGGAATACGCCTACTTGATATCTCCACAAACAATTTAATAATGAATATCTGATACCTTAGAATAAATATATACTTACAGTTTCAAACTCAGAGAGTACATTTATCAACGTTAATTAAATTTACTTTTCAATTACAAATTAACGAAATTATTTTTCTTAAAGAAATAATTTCCCCATTTATATGAATTCCAAAATTGAAACTTTAACTGGTTAGCACTGGATAGAAAACTAACTTTTTTCCAATTACAAATAAATCAAACATTTTTATTTTATGGAGCGTTTCCTCAAACCAGGACAGACATGATCCTCCTCCCAGGGTGATTCGTACTTCTCGAAGTCTACATTGAAGAAACACGAACCAATACATAGGAAAGAATCTGAAAAAACAAGAGCAATTTTCATAGATATATTTAATCGGAAGTGGAGGCTCGGTTACTCCTTCGATTCTATCAAATGGCTTCTTGATCCCTTTTGTTGTTTTTCATCAAGACCGCCTCTAGAATCAAAATGGACTAACGACCTCTTGCTCTCTTCGTTCTAGTTCGAAACTCTCTTTTCTGAAGAAGAATCCACCCACTACATTTTCTTGCAAAGTCCAAGATCTCGCTGTCTGTTCCAATGGAAAATGATGGAGAAGGTACTAGAAACGGCATCCGAAAGGCTATCCTATCCTTGGCGAGCTATGCTTTTTCTTTTAAAAGTACTGTAGCATCAACGCCAAGCCCTTTGAGTCAAGGTCAACAAGCCTGGCATGTCACTTAAGCTTCTTTCCAACTGCCACAAGATTGTAAACATCTTTCTTTGGCTAACCTCGCAAAGTCACCAAAATGAAAGAGTCTGCTGTCCACCAAGCCAGACAGTAACAATTCAGTGGCCACCATTTCCCGGCAAACAGGTGAAAGAAATTGTTTCGAAAGGTGAATTCAAATACCAGCATTTCTGGAACTGAGATCCAACTTCTAGTTAAATGCGTTATTTTCAAAGACCTAATTCTTTAATGATTACATAAAACTTTTATCTTGGTTACAAGCTCACAAAATATCACGTTTAGTCAGGAACTTAGTCCTATACTCTATAGGACTAAACTATAGAATTTAATCCTATACTTTCCTTTAAGGTATAGGACTCTATACTTTAAAGGAACGGAGATAAAATTAGTTTAAATAACTAATTTTGTTAAATAAATTAATTTAATTAATTTTGCTAAATAAACAAAATTAAAAAGAGATAGAGACCAATTAAAAAAATTAAATGATCCATTAGAGCAGTATTTCCTCTTACCCGTACTATCAAAACAACAGTTAAATAAAAAGATTGAATTTAAGGAACGCTTTAAGTTCTTTTTTCTTTTCTTCAAAGTTCTTAAAAGATTAAACATTATGAGTTTCTAGTTGAAGTAAATTATAATTACGGCTCAAATAAGTAAAATCACTTAAAAATTATCTTTAGGAATAACCAAAATTTCTAATTAAAAATATTAATATAAAATTTGAAATTTAAAAAGTTAATAACACTTTAATGAGATAGGAAACCGGTTACGCAATTCAAAACTCAAATTCAAAGTTATGAAATGAATAGCTTGAAAGGAAAGGGAGAAAAGGTTTTCTGTAGTGCCTTAGTATAAAATCAAAACATATTATGTTTCAACAAACGAAAAAATCTAATTCTTTCAAAGTTCTAAAAGTGTTATCTCTATTTAAAAATGCTATAGCCGTCCGACTTCCCTTAAACCACATAAAGTTTAAATAAATGCCAATACATAATAATCCCTACACTATAGACATAGCTACAAAACCCTTTCATTAAAATGCAAATAAAACATTCAAGACAATAGAGAAGGAAAATACTCGCATGATAACAATCAATCCCAGTTCACATAAAATGATAAAAATCAAATTGTAAATTCAGATGCATATAGTTAATTTTATTCCACAACTAAATCGAAATATATTACCCAGGTTCATTAGAAGAATCCATGTTTCCATATTTTACATCAAAAATAGATTACAAACTTAAACATAATGTATGATTATTTTAAATTACTATAAATTCCTTTTTTTTTCTTTGGTACCTAAATAGATATTTGCCTTCCTTTTACTGAAATGAATTTCATTTGGATAATAACCGCCTTAAAATCTCCCATATTCAATTGTTTCTACAACATTTACAATACTTAGCTTATGCATAACAAATTATTATCGATAACTGTAAGAAATTAAAATTAACCGTATTATCTTTTCAATACATATATTTTAAAATACCTTAAGAGCAATTCATTTTCCCTTAATCCAAGTTTTAAATTCCAATTCTACCAACTAATTAAGATAAAATTAGGCTTGCTTAATAATAAAACAATAGTATAAGAAAATAATTTAAAAAGAACTCAATAGCACTTCGTTAAAATATCTCCCTCTATAATACTTAGCAGAATCAGCACTCTCCTTATGATTTCTCCGAGGTCTATATGTCTCTGAAGAAAAGAATGCGATTGCATTTGCACAGTGCGCTTCTACACAAAGTTCAAGATCCTTAACTTCAAATGCGTCGCCTTGAGTGAGAACATAAGATTTAAAACAATGTCCAGGTCATTCGCAGCTCTCGAAGAACATGAACGCCATTCGATACCGAACATCAAAGATGCGCATAATCAGATCTTGAATAGCTGTGTTAAAAGCAAGTAGGCAGAAGAAAAATATACCTTTTTTTCAATGAAACATCGGCGTCTCAACCCAAATGCACTTGAAGACAAAATGAAATTCTTCGCCATTCGAGCGAGATTCCTTCCGGCAAACAGGCGACAAACCAGCTCCTTCTCTTCAAGAGACAAGAACCCAGACCACAACTTGGTCAAATCCGCGGAATTCATAAACCATGGAGGAGCTGTATTTATACTTTATTCTTAATTTCAATAAAATGAAAAAAAAATCCTCCCTCTGCGTCACGTGCAACAACTTTTAAACTCGCGGCTTCAAAAATGAAGACCACCTCTCAATCCATCATTGGCTTGAATTAGTTATAAATTAATCCCCACTCATTCAAATTCTTTTTTAAACTCTCTCCAACCAACAAGAAAATGGTAATAACCCCAGCTTTGAAAGCTAAGTGGAGAACCGTAGCTGCCAGTGGCGACCTTTGAAAACGAGTGGGTGACAACACGAAAAAAGTCGCCTCATTCTAGCCGTTATATAATTTTCGCTATCTTTTTATGAAATTTAATGCATTTAGATAAACCTGTACTTAAATGATAAGATGTTAAATTCATTATGATTTAGTACCCAACTTATCCACAAGGATGCAAGTCGAGGGTTTGAATACTTTATTCACACTTCTTGGCAGTTGACGCGTGCAATTTATATTCTATCGCCCAGCTTTGCCAGTGAAAATTCCGGTTTTAGTCACGCTGTAAGCTAACGTTAGTTAATACGCGCCATTTAAAATATTGAGACAACTTAAATAGGTCAGTTTGTGCAATCTCCGGCTATGAGACCTTTAATTTGAAATTTCATCTTTATTATTTTAAACACACGTCAGTGGCGCAGTTTATTTGTATTCACAAGCTTTGTTTTCTATTCATTTAAAGAATTCATAAAAAGATTATGTAAATCTTCGTAAGAGTTTGTCATAACATTTCAGACAGAGAGGTAATTTGCTTGTCAGTCTAATGGAGTCTGTAGGACTTTCAATTAATACTACAAAAATTAGGGTTCTATAATATTCACACATTTTTCTCTTTGTCCTAGTGTTTATGGATGAGCAATGGTATCTCCAAACAGAATTCTAGATACATTTCTCTAACTTAGAGTCTCGCGAAGTCTTTATAGACTTCACTCTGCTACCTCACCCATAAAAGTAACATACTCCCCCTCTAACATGTACAGATCGGCGCAATTATAATATTATGCTGAAGACAAGGAGTTCAATTATGATTTTGGGATAAATATGCATTCTTCGCCGTCTGCATACCCTAACATACATATTACCTAATTCTGTGGAAAATCATAATTCATTTATGTAGACAGAGCTTTTGTTCTTTTGACCAGATAACATGCTGACGACGTTACTTTAAATGAGCTCCTTTAGCCTCTCATTCGAATGTACGCAAATCCGCGGTGCTTTTATTATTTAGCCTTCAAAGATAGATACTAGCAAATATAAATTATCCTGTTAGGAATGATTGTCATCTTTTGGTAAACTAGTGAGGTTGCCTGAGGAATGCTTTTGGCACATGTGCATTATACTGGAGTCCTAAAAGAACCTTAATCATACATTCATATGAAGGACCTGCTGGTTTGGAAGTTTTTCCACAATCAAAAATGTCTAAATGTACTGAACTTAAATCGTAACTTCCTTTCTAGGACGTCTTATCCGAAGTTTCAACGTCAACAAAGCTAATGTAATTAAAAATCAAACCAGCTTTCTTCATAAATATTCTCTTAGTAATGAGTATATTTTCAGTTAAAAGATTGATCGCATATTTTCTATTTTTATCACTGAGAGGCTTTAATTAGCATATTTAATAAGCATTTTAACCAATTCCTTCAAGTTAAAAACATTTATTCAACTATATTCTCCAATGATAATTTTCTTCATATGTCATGAAGAATTGTTTTTACAGTATTCTCCAAGAAAGCATTTCTAAAACATCCTTGTGTGCGTTGTCTAACTAAAAGACTAGTTGCCCAAAACTTAGTACGTAAATTCAAACATTCTGTACCTGAAATAAAATAGATACAAATTTGAATACTTAATTTACTTGTAATTGCTAATAACAGTCGAGAAAACAACTTAACTTAAAATAAGGCGTAAAGAACTATTTCTGCGTTAAAGCACAAAGTTAAAACATTCATAGTAATGACTACATTATCGCACTTTCAAAGTCAGGAAGTCCTTTGGGATAAGAAATTACAAAATCCTGCTTAAACTGGAAAATTGATGTCCAACATTAAATGAGTTTCAACCGAATTAAACCCCATCTGGGAAACAGCATCTTACTAATGGCAGATTATCTCTTTCTAACCTGCTCTTAAAGAGAAACCGCATGCAATTTAGTAATAACCTCTTTTACATTTCCTGGTACTGTGTAAACGAAACCAAGAAGCTCGGAAAAGTCTTTAAATAAAATTGAATTAGCAGTTGACTGAAATGCGAGACGTCACAGTTTCCTTGAACATTTCGCCCAGATTTACTTCTAACATATTTCTTACCGCACAATCTGATGACTCTTCCCAAATATTTCTCTGAATTACAAGGAACTTTTGTTCCTGTTTTGTATTTTCATTTAGTTATGCCTAATTTATTAATCTTATTACAGTAATTCTGCATTCTGCATTTATCGCTCGTGTCATTTACTTATTAAACTTATGCTATAAAATATTTTTATAAACGTATACATTCTCCCACTAGCGGCCTAGGGGTAAAGTCCTGCTAGTTTGTTCTGGGTTAGAACTCGGAAAATGATCTAGCTGCATGAAGGTTTCCGTCGCTTTCTCTTTACGTTATGTAAAAATGAGCCAGGTTTTCTAAAACGACCTTCTTCTTGGCAAAAGCCCGTATGTATGTGCATATATATATGTATATATTTATTTACAGTTATTATATATTTCTTATATATATATATCTGTGTGTGTGTGTGTGTAAGAGAGAAGTAAAATTAAATTTTATATCTCTTTATTAATTGATTATTCATTTATTAATAAATTTTACCTCTTTCTTAATTAACTAACTTTGTAGCAGTTTGCGGGATGTTAATGTTATTTATTTAATTAAATATTATTTTGTTTCTGATTTGCTTATATATATATAAGCAAATCAGAAATGTCACATATATATATGTGTGTGTGTGTGTGTGTGATGAAAAAGAGGAGGAAAAAACGGAGCAGTGCTGATGGCATAACACGTAGATAGCTTGGAACGTAGATCCATATTGAAAAGGAAGAATTCTGATTGCGTAGCATGCTAAAATGTTGAATCCGTAATGACTAGAAAACTTGACAGTCGAAGCGGATTAAATTCCATTTTTATTTAAATTGATATTTGCGGCTACAAATCACTTGACATTCTAATCGCGCCTATTTACAGAAAATTTACATTTTCACTGTTGCGACAGAAAGAGATCACAGCGAAATAACATCCAAGCGGCACAAAGAGTGAAGCTAAAATACGCAGTTATCCATTATGGTGACTCACCAAGAGAAGGTTTTGGTTTAGGTTAGAAAGGCTTAATTTCTCAAAATTTTGAGTTCAAGATCCGAATGAGCTACCTCATTAGAATTACAGAAGCCATTTGATATAGATTAATCTAGAAATGGCTCAATCCGAAAAGTTATTACTCCTTTTAGAGTAAAGGGGGGAAATTCCGGATTAAAAATTAGGCTATTACTAAATTAAATTATAAGATGTAGTTACATATTTTTATCTTAGATATGCATAGTAAATACATAAATAAAAAGCAAATTCAAAAATTATATTCAGACACAAAGTGTGACAAAAGCAAAGTTCGTTCAAAACACTATAAGCAGTCGCTGGTAAAACTGATGTAACTGAAATAATTTTGAAAAACTTAAATGGTTTCGTGGTCCAATTAAAATCAAAATTAAATCCGACAGCAACTCTTTTATTTTTTTAATTTTAATTTTAGTTTAAAATTATTTCGTCTAAACAGCAGGACCTTTCAGCGGGTAATCTGCCTAATGGTTTATCAGAACTTATTTTTACTATTTTTATTTTATTTTTCTTTTAATAAACTTAGAGTAACTGGAAGAATTTTATTCCTTTCCTTAATATATTTTACTTCAAGAAAGACTATAGTAGTCGATAAAATAAGCTTCTTCTGCTTTAATAAAGTACCACTTAATCAAGAGCGTAAAGTATAATAATAAAAATATTTATTTGATCTTTCAAGTAAAACTATGCTGTAACTCCAATTTACCGATTAAAAAGCAATATTTTTGCTACGCTTGTCTTTAAACATGTTATTAACACCGTAAGCCAAGTCTTTCAGAGCAGGTACAAGACTACCACAGATTGTAAAGACGACTGTATGTTTAATGCACAGTAAACCTACTCACCTTGAGCGTTTAAAAAATAGTAAATTAAATCATTATGGTAAATATTTAAAACACTAAACCTTTTCAAAATTAATCTTGTTTAGTAGAACTATGCACAACTTTTTAGATCATTTCTTGCTTGATAACAGTTGGAAAGAAAGAAAACTGTAGTCGCTGAATGGTAAGAATGTCTGGGTTCGGCTGAGAGTATTCGTTTTTGAACCATTCCACTGAGTTTCTTTAAAAAAGACCGAATTTCTCTAACACACTTACAAGGTAATTCAGGAAAGCTTGAAAATCAAAAGACAGACATTTCGGAATTAAATGGCAGTCTATTAAAATTAGAAAAAATGCTATGCAGATATTATTCTCCGAAATTTGAATATCTGGAAATTAGGTTGTTGATTACAAGAAAGAGAAAACTATTGCAATGTTCTGAATCCAGTTTCTTAATAAAGGTTTCTCTTCTTAATTATTTATTTTCAATCTAAGATCCGCATATCCCAGTTTGTTAATAAAACGTTTAAAGCCTATTATAAATTATATTGCCCTATATAAGTCCACGTATATATCTTCCATGTGGAACGTGAAATGAGACAGCTTCCTTTAAAATGTTATTGCCGAAAGTATCCCTACCCCCAAGATAGACGATCTTTGCGTACTTTGTTATAATCGAAATAATTCAAACCAATATCATGCAAGTGCACATTACATGCGAAATATAAATGTAAATAATGCCAATCTAAAATATGCGTAAATAACTTCGCTAAAAATTGGTAAACATTATGCAGAATATCAAGAAATTTTATAAGATAACTGAGTGTCACATAAGTATAATGTTAAAAATCATTCATTCGAAATTTTGCCCTACAAAACTATTTTACTGCATTATTTATTGTATGTTAATTTGCTAATTAATCAACGTGTAAATATTAAATAATTATTCTTAAAATGAAAATAATTAAAATTCGCTTTATTACAAGTACAAAAACATAGCACTTTAAAATATTTCCTTAATTTAAAATCAGTTATAATGTGAAGGAATTAAAGAATCATCGGAACACAAAATTAGTGATCAGCTTATCAAAATGTTGGATTATTTCTCTTAAATTTTAATCTTATGATCAAACGAAACGACGAAAGCATAAAATACAGAAACTAAATTTAAATTAAAATAAAGTAAAATAAATCCATTCAAATAATAAAACGTTAATTAGAGAATAACTTCTAAGATATCATATTCTAGCATATCTTCTAACATACTACTAACTCAAATATATCATATTCTTACGAACTGATAGCATTTTATCTCGATTTGACGTTACTCGTGAATGCATTCTTTGCAGAGTACTTAAGTATTCCTTGAAAGTTCAGTAAGTTTTAAATTGCGGCTGAGCCTTTGAATGTCAAGTGGAAATTTCAAGTAATGTTTTATTGAAAACTACTATATTTACACCAATTTTTCGACAGATGCAGGAATTTGATAGTGTTCTGTAAGGTAGTGAACGGTAACTCCCGGTAAATATGTAAGGTAGTGTATAACTAAACTATCTGAAGCTATTTTTGATTCTTTTGATTTATTTTGAATGAATAAAATCAGTTATTATTGTAATTTTAATTATCATACGAATTTTCAAAAATGGTTTCCATTCTGCAACTTAAACCGTATTTCTTATGAAGAAATCATTTGTGACTTCTTTAGAACTTTTGTCTCTCTATAGGTATGTGTATAATGCCGTGATAATATGAAGATAGTGTATAGTAGTAATTTATACAGGATTCTCGAAATCTTACCCAAATCGCTGCTCAAAAATACTGAGAATACTTGAGAATACGCAGAATTATATCTTTTCAATAGATTGAGAATCTAGTCATTCAATCATAATAATGCTATGGTATTTTCGAGAACAAAAGACTTCAATTTCAATTTCTCTAACTTAGCTTACAGAAAATATACCTCTTTAGGATAATTTAAAATATATCTGTGTTCTAGAGCGTTGAATGAGAGGTCTTTGGAGAATAGCTACTTCACATTAACGTTTGGAATAATTTGCATGATAATTAGAGTGGGAAATCATTACGAATTTCGAATATATATATTTCAGATGTTTCCGCAGTTATTTTGGGAGAAATTGTTTGCAGTGTCTCATTTGCTTTTCAGCATCCATCCGCATCTCAATCCATAAGGTCCACAATTATTCTACTCTGATACTGTTTGCATATTTGATTTTAAAATGGTATTTTTCCATTTCTTTAAACTCAAACTGTTTTCAGTTGCCTAAAGGCACATTAATGTAGTTATATTTCTGACTTGACAGTCTATCTATATTTGTACTCTGCGTTAATGTATTTATCCCACGTACCAAATAATTTCAAGCCTTTGCGTTTTCTTGCTGATTTTTCCCCCAAAAATCCTTGAGTCAAAACTCGGATGAATCGTAGTCTGATAATCTTCGTCTAAATTAAATAGTCTATTCCAATTCTTTTTCGTTTATGTAGCACGTTATGCATCTTTTATCATTTTTAATATGTATGGTAATTCTGGAATACAAACTTCGTTATACACGTTTTCTTTACTGCGCTACATTTTATTGTGTCTTACTAGATAGCACTATATGAAAACTGATATATCCATTTCTTATCTTATCTGTTATTGTTGAAACGTTGGTTACATGTAAAAAAATTTTTTTTTCGAGCTCATCCGCTGTAGACTCGAAGTTGCCTCAATCATTTAGAGATTGGCCAGGTTTTTAGTTTTATTTACACTAGATCCCTTTAACCATCAGGTGCCATAGTCTTTAAACCATTAGTATTACATTGCAGAATTTTCAAGGTGACTGGAGACTGTAATTTATTTATCGAACGAGGCCCTCGAGCGCGTCCGTGATTAAACTGCGCGAAGGACGATGCAGCGTCAACTTCCTGAGTTAATACAGTCATATGGAACAGGAAGTATGCAGCTTCTGTTAGTCCGGGGACAGGAGCACTGTCTTGGCTCCTTCACCTACTGATTTTAGTTGAGCATACTGGAATGGCCTTCACGCCTAGGGTGACCCTACCATTAGCGAATATCCGACATGCTTCACCCATTCCGCCCAGAAACACCCCCCCGCCACGATGCAATCAGAAGGACTTGGAAGGGAAACCACATGCTCTTTGCCGCATGCTCCAAATGCTGAGAACATCAGGCGCCTGCTGAGCCCATATTAGGCTGCTTGGGCTTCTCTAGCGAGGATATTTACTTCAAGCCCTTTCTTGTGCTCCACTTTCTTAGAGTCTATGGTCTTTTGAACTTTGTCTAACTTCGTCAGAAACCGGAGGAAAAGCACAACAACCATCAGGTGCTTCGAACTTGTTATGGAGCCTTTAGAACATCTGTTCATAGCCTATGTGTTAATTGTTATGAACTATCACTCTAGTTAAGGCTTGAGCAATTATCTCTTCATCATTACTATGACATATTCTCGCAATCTGACCATCCTAGTAGGTTGATTTTGCATGACGACGTGCATCATTTTTGCTCGAAGAGCGACGATCTGGTGAACCTCGTTTTTGTATCAGCGCTCTTAGTAAATAATATGCCCTGTCAGATACGTATACCCAAACAATAAAGCATTCTATATGCCCTCCTCCGAATATATTGAAATCCAAGATCTTGATGTTTTGCAGCATCTTAACAATGGAAATACTAATGAGATCATGTAAAATGACTTTTTCTTGAGCATAGCTATAAGTACAGCAGTCATATTCACATATATGCTGATGGGTCGAAAGGAACTAATCATATTGGAACATCTTTTGTTATCGGCAACCATATGGCAGAATTTGCATACTGTATTAATCTCTTATTTTATGCACTTTCATCCATATCTAGACAAAGCCATAAAAGGTTTATAATTCAAATTGAATCATTTAATTGTCCACAATTTAGAAACATTTTCTGACAAAGTCCAGTACTTCTTGATGTTCGAAAACTAAATTTAAACTTAAGGAAACGTAGATAGCAGTTTTTTTACTGCTACGCTCTCTGACGTCTAGGAACAACGGGCGACGAGCTAATCGACATTTGCCATTGAGCTGTCTGGCAAGCTTGTCCCTTTACGACATACCAACATTGTCATCAAGCAAATGATCTTGAATAGCGGCAGCAATTCTGGGGCGTTCAGCTTCATAACGAGCTAAGAAGAATGGAATATTAGAAGGCTAGCAGAAACCGTACCAGAGGATGTATTCTTAACTCGTCATAGATCAGCCACTTTCAAGTTATTCACAACTATCTTTTAACCCTCCGAGCGTTACGGGTTTAGCCTTAAAATTTCAAAGTTCCTCAAAGTGTCATGAACAAGTGTTATTTTCTTGATTTTAATTAAAAAATGACTCTTTCATTTTGTACCTTGATTTCTTTTCTTCCAATATAAATCGAAACCGAAATTAGATATATTCAAAAATAGCAGAAATTTTCATGTGTAACGAATATAGAAGGCAGCCTTCTATACGGAAAAATCTGGCCGTAACGCTGAGAGGGTTTTAAAACCTGAGGGTGAATCTGATTATTGGCACTGTAAAACTCAGTGATTTGTCAGTGCAGTACATTTTAATACAATGTCAATGCCCATGTTTTAACAAACTTCATCTTAAGTGCTTTAATGGTTGTAATGTAACTTTTGACCGTGTAATCGATAAGGAAATCGATTTTCATTTATTTGAGTATTCAAACGAGGATGGTTTTTATCACTTTTTTTAATTGATTTTGATGTTTTTTATTCTCTTTATCTAATTCTTTGAAGTTTTACTTGATTTTTTACTTGTATTTATCTTTCATGTGTCACTAATTTCTTTATTACTGAATTAATAGATTCTCATTAAATTATTTTTGTTGGTTTTACCATTTTATTCTGTATGCATTAAATGGAATGAACCAAATGTGCATTAACGCATTGTGACTTTCCAAGTTATGAACCAAAATTTCTGCACAATCCAGTCCAGACCAATCCATTTATCCCATTGGCTGCATTCAGAGGCTTACTCTTCATCCGAATCATAATTTGCTTCCTTTTCTCTACTTTTATACGTAGCCATCTGAAAATATAAATAATCAAAATACTGATATTTAAAACTAACAATGAGTTTGTTCTATAACATTGAAACATATGTTATCTCGTGTAATTAAAAATTTTGGGCATGTCAATTACTATGGATTGGACTCTAGATAGTTTACTGTGGAAAATCTGTTCCTGATCACGATACCGAGAAACTAATAATTTATTTGAAGATGAGTGATCAGAAAGAAAAAGTTGCTGTTGCGAGTTTTTTAAGAAAGAG
>KK117993.1:237601-274054 GCA_000611955.2 Stegodyphus mimosarum | reverse complement strand
ATTAGGATTAGGGCTTCCAGATGCCCATATTCGCAGTAGGATTACGTCATTCAAAATTCGATGGCTCTAGGTTTTATCACAATGCGAGAAACATGCATACATTTATGCAGATTTTTCATTTTTTAAAATTTAATGCAGAGCGATAACATTTAGTGGCAACAATTTGAAAAGTGATACGCCGTTTTTGTGTTTCCGACGCAAAATCGCAAAACGAAAGTAATAGTCCACTAAATCCCTTTGGACTAAAAAAAAAAAAGAATTGACATAAAGCTAACTGTTAGTAAAACATAAATAAAATGTCACTTATCTTCTTTCAAATACATTCATGTCCATAAATTAAGGATAATTCGGAGTTACGATTAATTCTTGTAATAAAAGAAGACGTTACTTTGTTGTTCCGAAGCTTAATTTCTAGAGATTGGCAACAAATCCACGTAAACAAATATGTCCGCTACCATAACCAAAAATTAGGCTTAGCCGTACGTAAGAAAACATTTAAAGTGTTGATAATTCTACAAGTATTGCATGCAGGTTAATTAAAGGCATAAAAATCTTAACCAAAAGATAAGAACAACATAATTCAGTCATTTTTAAAGAAAAAAATCCACAGTTTACTAACTTATAAGAATAAAGAAACTGAGCTGACTGAGCCGAGTCTGAAAACAATGCACATAAAAAGAAAATTAAATTATAAACTATATTTCAATCAGACGTTGAAATAATATTTTTAAAACAAAAAAGCTTGCTGCCTAAGAAATGACACGTAAAAAAATCAAATAATGAATAATTATCTAAGACATAAGAAAAAGGTTTTAATGCATTTTGGACAGGTGCCAAATCCCTATCTTCTGAAACAGGAAGCTTATAATCCCTGAAGTGGCTATTGAGTCTCATTCAAACTAGCGTTTTCAGAGTTTTTAATTAATATCTCAGCCAATTAAAGTCGTACAAAGATGAGAGTGGTATCAATGGATTCGAACAAATTTTTCAAATCTGGGGATATACGTCTCGAAATTCGACTCATTTCCATAGTTATTTGTGAAAAGAGAAATTGGTGCATAGCCAAATCCCTTTATAGGGAAAAATTCAATAAAGAAGGTAAAAAACTAGGGGGAAATTGGCGTTTTTAATTAATAATATCTTGGCTAATTAGAGTTATAGGAAGACGGGAATGGTCAAAATGGCTTGCCACAGACATACGGAATCCATCGGTGGGCTTCGCTAAGTTCAGAACCATGCAGTTCGCGAGGAGATAGTGCCACAAACAAACAGACAGACACGTTCCGATTTTAATATGTAGTAGATTAGCATTCAAGCCCGCCCGCTTATTCGTCGGGATTTGAAAGTTGGACAGAACTACCAGTGTTCAGCGATTTTCTAGCAGGCAAACCCGCCTACTTTATTCACGTATGCATCCACAAGATACTGTATACACGTTACACATGTGGAAAGTCACGAAAACACGGCCTGCCAGCTGAGCAGGCTGTGCGCACTTTATTCACGTATTCATCCACAAGATACTGCATACGCGTCACACATGCGGAAAATCCTAAAGACACCCAAGCGTTCGCCGGGATTCGAAAGTTGGAGCGAACTACCAGTGTGCTGCGATTTTCTAGTGGGCAAACCTGCCAGCTGAGCGAGCTGCGCCTGCTTTATTCACGTATGCATATACAAGATACTGCATACACATTACACATGTGGAAAATCACGAAAACACCCATGCAGCGGCCAAGCCCGCCAGCTGAGCAGGATGTACCCGCTTTATTCACATATGCATCCATAAGATAACTGCAGTACACATTACACATGCTGAAAATCATGAAAACATCCATGCGTTTGCAGGGGTTCGAAAGTTGGACCGAAATACTACTGTT
Organism: Stegodyphus mimosarum; assembly: GCA_000611955.2. Taxonomy (NCBI): domain Eukaryota; kingdom Metazoa; phylum Arthropoda; class Arachnida; order Araneae; family Eresidae; genus Stegodyphus; species Stegodyphus mimosarum. Next base: position 272,177 of record KK117993.1, on the reverse strand, counting down.
CAGTGATTTTGCCTCTCAGCCGCTAATGGGCATTTGCACGAAGTGTAATCTCCAAACTTTTCGGGTATGCTGTTCCAACAGTAGATTTGTTGTTAAAATTCCTTTATTTAAATTCCCTTTGCTTCTATAAACTGCAACTGTTGTCTATAAATTTTATACCCAACATCTCTTTTGTAATTTTGTTTCATAACACTAACCTGTGACCGAATTTTTGTATCTATGGCAACCAGCACAAGAAATGTCATTTTTGTCTACTTGTGCGAAGTAGTGGTGTAGTGTATTTAGCTATGGCAAAGCACTCTAGATCAGTCTGCCTAAGGGGAGGGATGCTTTCGTGGAGGATCTTTTTAATGGAATCTGGCTCATATACACGTTACCCATGGGGAATATTACAAAAAAACACCTATGCAACCGGCCCATTCGCCGGGATTCGAAAGTTGGACCGAACTATCAGTTTTCAGCGACTTTACTGCTCAGCTGGTTCATTCACGTATGCATTTGCTCATTAAAGCAATATTGCTGAAATAAAAAAATTAATGCATCCTAAAGAAACTCAACACAAATTTTAAATTGATCCCAGACTAAATGAAAAATTATTCAATCGAGAGCTTATTAATTTTAAAAAATCAAAAATATAAAACCAAAAGTTGCTGATTGTAAAATTGCTGCTAAATATCAAAATGTCAAATAATATGGGTAATATAATGAAAATTCTAAGCATAGATAACAAATTATACATGTTACCCATGGGGAATATCACAAAAAAAAAACACCCATGCAACCGGCTCGTTCACCGGAATTCGAAAGTTGGACTGAACTACCAGTGTTCAGCAACTTTACCGCTCAGCCGTTTAACTCACGTATGCGTTTCCTCATTAGAGCAATATTGCTGAAATAAAAAATTAATGCATGCTAAACGTATACAATGCAAATTTTAAAATAATCCCAGACTAAATGAAAAATTATTCACTGAGGAGCTAATTAATTTTAAAAAATCAAAAATGTAAAACCAAAACTTGCCGTTTATAAAATTGTTGGTAAATAACAAAATGTCAAATAATATGGGTAATATAATGAAAATTCTAAGCACAGATAACAATTGTGAAAATATTTTTAATAATTAGGTTAATCTGGAAACAATGCACATTAAAAGAAAACTATTAACACGAAATAAATGAAAGTATAAATACAAAGATAAATTAAGAAGTTCTGAAATAAATAAAAATTGAAATTTAAAAGCAAAAATGAACTTATACATCTAAAAAAATAAAGAACATTCGACCGCCTTAAAATCGTAAAACGATAGTTGTTTGTCGCGCACAAGAGAAATACATAACACGAATGAATAGATCTTTAAAAAAATACGAAACAAAACATTAAATATGTATCATAAATTCGAAAAGTTAAAACGATAGTTGTTATCTCATACGCTAAAATGTCAGAATTATCAAATGTAAATGCAATTTTTCAAGCAACAATAACAGACATATATAATACAATGAATAGATTATCTCATACGCTAAAATGTCAGAATTATCAAATGTAAATGCAATTTTTCAAGCAACAATAACAGAAATATATAACACGAATGAATAGATCTTTAAAAAAATAATTAATTATAAATTATAAACTCTTATTTCAATCAGACTTCGAAATAATATTTTTAAAGCAAAAAATGCTTCCTGCCTAAGAAATGACTCATAAAAAAACCAAATAATGAATAATTTTCTAAGCGATAAGGAAAAAGGTTTTAACGCATTTTGGACAGGTGTCCATGGCGAATTACCTTGGTGTTTTGAAGCATTTTTATCTCCAGCGACTGTTGCCACTCAGGAACAATGAGCGCAGAAATTAGTGTTTTCATGGTTTTTAATTAATATCTCAGCCGATTAAAGTCGTACAAAGATGAGAATAGTATCGATGGATTCGGAGAATTTTTTTGAATCCGGGCATAAGCGTCGCGAAATTCACCTAAGCGCCGTTCCATAGATATTTGCGAAAACAGAATTTGGCACATAGCCAAATCCCTTTTAATAGGGAAAAACGAGAAAGAAAGTGGGAAACATAGGGGAAAATTAGTTTTTAATTAAAGTCGGACGAAGGTGCGAGTAGTCAAAATGACCTCCCACGGACGTCCCGAATCTAACGGTGTGCTTCGCTAAGCCCGGACCTAGCCGTCCCAGAGGAAATGAGGTTACAAACAAACATACAGACGTGCATGGATTTTAATATAATAGAGTGATTGTACAAAGAATGTAAAGTGTATCTATTAAATGTTTTACCATAATGTTTAAAAAGTGAATGACTCAGTAAACAGTGCATTGCATATCCAAATGTTCCACTAAAATTGCTTTACAAGATCCATATGATGTAGTAACTATCTCAATAACCTCTCTTATTATTAAACAATAAGATCAGTAATGACAAAAGCTCTAACCTGATTGATTCATTTATTGAAGTGATTATATTATTTTATCTTATACCACTCAAAAAATCTTATTTTTGGTAAAATGTTTCCTTCAGAGATTTTTGTAATATTTCAAATGTTTTATAGCAGAAATGCCTTTGCAAAAGCAAGATTTAATGCATGTTCTGTGATAATTTACATTCGCCATTTTGGGAAATTGTCAAGGTTCTTAAATCATTAAAACAAAAATTATTTGCAAATAAAATGAAGTATGGCTTGTTGTTATATGTTGATAAAAGTAGTAAGACATTTTGAAAATGCTTTATCACCCCTTTTTTGCATTAATACTTTCTAGTGTATTATTCCAATACTTTTTATCACAGTCGTAAAGAATTTTTATATATAAATGATGTTTAATGTCAATTGTATGTTGTAAAATTTTGTATTTTTTTAATTTTGTATAGTAATATGGAACATGTTTTATTTAAGGTACAAGAAAAATTTAAAAGCATTGTATCTAGTCCATCCCACAAATTTTATTCGGTTTGTGTGGAGGTTGTTTAAACCTGTCATTAGGTAAGCTTGTTAAAATTATTTCTAAAAGGTAAATGTTAGTGGTTTTGGTAGCCTTTTTCATTTCTTTCTTGATATGTATTTTCTTCAACCTTTTATGATCATCATCGAGCTTGACTCACAATCCGTACATCACAGTGGGCGCAAACAAACACAACTTGAATTACAAATTTATAACTGACAAATATTGTGTGTATTTGGAAGAAAATATTGCTTAATCTTGCAACTACCAGTGGTTTAATAGGCAGATTACTGGCGTTTTGGGGTTAGATTTGGTGCAAAAATGTTGTTTATATGATGAAATCTGTTCTACATTGATATCATAATTAGAATGTAAAAATTTGAATAAAGGTATAAGAACTGTGTTTATGGATGTTTGTCTGCATTTAGATTATTATTATTAATTGAAAACTTTAAATGAGTATTTCTCACTTTTATATTCTTTATTGCTTTAAATTATTTAATTTCTTGTAACTTAAAAAAACAGTTCATGAAATATGACTGTCCTCCCCCCCCTGCAGATAATTTACATTAGAAATATTTTTCATTTGCTAGTTAAATACTAAAAAATTTTAACAAAATATTAAATTTGTTGAATATCATAAAAAATGCTATTTGTTAAATAAAAATTTGAAGCACAAAAATATTTGAACGAGAATCATATCCATAGTTCCATTTTAAATAAATAGTCCATAATTACGTATATGGTGTTAATTATATTCAGGTTTCTGCAGGTATCAATGCAAAATAATGGAATGTCAGTTTTATGTCCTTGTTATTTAATTCATTTAAAAATAGGAATCAACATTTCATTAATGAAGGATTTTTCCTCTTGAGTTGAAATATAAACTTAAAATATGTAATGAAAGTTTAAAAAAGAAAAAAAAAACTGAGTTGTCTGCCTTCATAAAATTATATTAGATGTTCTAGTTATTCAGTGATTTTTTAAAATTATTTATTATTATTAAAGGGAAAAACAGCATGAAGAGAAGTGTTGGCATTTTCTCTGTGTGAATTTAATATTATGGTGAAACATAATTTGCTGCCACTTCAGTTGTGAGAAATATTTATTTATAGTCTCATTCCTTTGTAAGCTGAAAAGTGCAGCCAAATGAGTGTTAAACCTCCATATGGTGTTAATTTGTCATGGTATATCTTTTCTGCTGTTTGGCATTTCTGTTTTGAATAGCTCATTTTCATATGTTTTTAAATCTTAAATTTTTTAGATTAAACTAATAGGCCAGTCATAATTGTTAAGCATAAAACTGCTTTATGTCTTAATGGAATCTGAATTACAGTATCTGAGTCCAATTTTTAATACTTTATATATATATATATTTGATGGTAAAACTTTCTTTGAATTGTTAGATTTATATTTATTGTTTCAGACTGCACTTTCTCCACCTGTCATAATATTCATGAAACTTTAGTCTAATTTGTAAAGCTGATTAGAATCATTTAAAAATCACAAAAATTTGATGCAATTAAAAAGTGCTTGGCTTGAGAAATTGTTTGCAGGTTTGAGGAGACCAGATTAATAGTTTTTTTGGGGAGGAACAAGATTACTGTTAAAAATCACTCCCTGAATTTTATAGATTTTGATTAATATAGTTACTTTACCGACTGAAGAAAGACTTGTAGATTATGTAAGCAGACCTGAATTCAGAAGAAATCACTAAGGGACCAATATGATGAGTTATATAATATCATAAATGTTTGAAATTTTTTTATTGAACTGGCACAAATGGTTAATGATGCTCAATAACTTGAAATAATTGTTTTTCTGAAGTCTGTGCTGCACCGTTGCAGAAGTGGAAAATTGTTCTCTGTAATACTATTGCTGATTAATTATTTTACCTTTAACATATTTCGAAAAAAAAGATAAAAAAAATACACTTTACTCGTATTGACAACTTTTCCTTGTGTTCTTGTTAAATGCGTGGTTTCTTAATTTGTGTATTGTTCTTGCAACTCACAAATAATGTATTTAGTGGATAGCATGCATAGACAATGGGCAGCTGTAAATGGATGCTGGATGTAACCAGTACTATCCTAAAAAGATTAAAGATTTTTCACCTTCTGCTGCTTAGTGTCTAAGTAATTATTATTATGCAATATGAATAAAATTCATACGAAAAAATGAGGGAAATTCATATTTGAAAGAACATGGATTTGAGCATTTTAATCATGATTTCATAGACATGAAAATTCATTGCTGATGAAGCATACTGCCCAAGAATGCCATATTTAGCGCTTTATCATAATCTTTGTTTTTAAGTGTAATAAAAATTTTCGTACCCTGATGTCAGCAAATTAACCTCCATTAGTATCCAAATACACACAGAATATGTTAACCTCAGTTTTGTTAGTTTGGATACTGTGACCTGCATTCAGATTTGCCCGATTGTATTCTAAGGGTAAAAAATTCTATGTATAATTGAATGAAGTCATGGTTTTTGTGATTCATAAATTTTAGTGGACAAAATAGTATTTTTGTCCCATATGATAGTGTGGACCTTATACGTTCAAATGACTACTGACTAATCATAGTTAAAAAAACATAAATATATTATGTTTTGAAAACATATTGCATTATATTAAAGAATATTTAGGGTATATTAATCAAAATGTGGCCAAAAATAGTTTTTTTTTTTTTTAAATATATATAAATTGCTGGCCATCCAAAATTTAACACCGTGACAAAAGCATCCAAACATCATGAAACTTACTTCATGTTTATATTGCAATAGAATATGCAGATGACTACGATTTCATAGCCGCTGCTTGCAGTCTGTATATAAAAGGAGGAAAGATTGCCATTTTGAATAATGGGAATTGTTCTCTCGAGAGTTTTTTGTGTGTGTGTGTGTGTGTGCATGTGCACCTTCACTATGCTTTGTAGAAAAACATGAGCATCATTTGAGCATTTAAGTTTGACCAAGGCAAGATCATTGTATACGAAGATTGCGGATTATAATTCCAGAAAATCGGTCATCATATCAGAAGTAAGCAAGGAATAGTCATGCGAATATAATCAGTGGATGCAAAAGAGAATGACTGACGGTCAAGAGCAGTTGCAACCACCTCGTTAATTCACTCCTCGAGAAGAAAGGAATTACCTTTAAACCACAGGCATTTACATTTGCAATGGTGCACTGAATGGCAGAGATGGACATCCAGATGGCATGACATTATGTTTTTGGATGAATCATACTTCTGTCTGCAGTATCATAGTACTCATATTAGGGAGTGAAGATATCATAGACTGAGGCTGCTCGATTATTGTGTTATGCATCGTCATACTCATCCTGCACTTGGTGTTGGGTGGTATTGGACTCTCGCACCCTCATAGTATATATTATTGGTACACTTACCAACCAATGCTATATCTGTGAGGTTTTGCAGCCTGGTCTCCTTCCTTACCTTCAGGGTTTGCTTGTGGCCACATTTCAACAGGATAGTGTGTGACCACACATTGCATGTAATGCTTTCTCCTTAGCTCACCATATTGAATTGTTATCCTGGCCTGCCTGCCTGTTCTGCAAATCTGTCGCCAATTGAACATATTTGGTCAATTATTGGAAAATACCTAGCCCAACATGCCATACCCAAAGGTACATGTAGGCTGCTGTTCCGTAACAACACATCCAAAGCTTCTTCGTTCAATGTTGATTATTGACAAATGTGGTCTTTCTTTGTGTTGCATTTTGGATGTATTGCACTGTATATGTTTAACACAGTATTTAAATACAAAATATATAAATGTTCAAATAAATTCATTGGATTTAATAGAGATCAAAACAAGTTTTGAATGATTTGTTTAATAAAATATATATTTTTGTCTTTTTATGTGCATTTTACATTTTGTTGCTTATTTTATAAAAAAATCTTTCATATTGTAAAAATGCAATTTTCTGCTGATATAGGATTTATTTTAAAGAAATATTTTGAAGAATTATAAAACATTTAAATACTCGAGCATTGTGTACTGCATGATAGAGTGAGGGAAATTTTATTATAAAAGTATTTGTTTGCTAATTAATACGAGAAACTTAATTTACTCATTTCTTTTGCAGTGCTAAATTTGGCAAAAAAGTCATGTATGTAAATTATTTGCATGAATTAAAACAGCATTTACATTTTGATCAACTTGCCATTCCAAAACCTGTCTTAGAGTAAGTACATTTTGTGTTATTTTATCAGACTTTGCAAAATTTTGCAGATATTTCAGATTTGAAGTAATTTTGATGAAAATAATATAAACATATTTTAAAAGCTAATTTTATCTATGTCTAATTTGAAGTAGAAGTCCACCTTTTTCATTTTTTTTCAAACAGCCGTTGTAGGACAAGATTTTATTTCAACTTAAAAATAAATAGCTATTATAATAAATATATTATTTATTTTTTACATTTGTTATATCACATTAGTCTGCAAAGCTGAAGGCATTGTCATTATCTTATATTAAAGCTTACTGAATTTTACAAAAAATATGATTATGAATTTTATTTTAGTTCAAGTAATTTTTTTTTTTCATTTTGATTTTTTAGTGGTCTTCTTATACATATTTTGTAACATTCTAAAATTTTGCTGTTTTATAAAAATACCTTATAAATTTAATTCAAAATAATATTTTGACAGTGGAAATATTCAGTAGTATACTCTTTTCAAAATTTTTCCTCATTATATCATGTTATGCTACCAGGTATTCATTTTCTCTATAACCTGGCAAATAGCATGTTCTCGTGTTACTGTTCGGTGTGCCAATAGTTCTTTTATTTTCTTAATTATAACTGTAATCACATAACAATTTGAATCACTTTAAAGCAAAAAATATATTTCGTAGTAATTTATATTTTTGAGTTTTTAATAGTATATCTGATGTAAAAAAGGTATCCAGTTGCTAATTTTATAAATATTCACATTATTGTAATTAACAAAAGATATTTATTACATCATATCTTATAGTACTGTGTACAAAATAATCCTCCCTTCAATACTTAGTAACAGCAAACAGGGAAATTTTAAATACCTTAAAACAAAGCCTCTCGATATTTTATGTTTCACTTAGATTCTGGAAATATATATGTAACTGCTTTGCTACCTGTGCAGATTATAATTATAGTTTAATAATGAAAATAAAGTTTCTAGGTAAACAATAAAAGTGTACTAGGCTAGTACACAACCTAAGACTATCCATAGCTGAGTCCTTTAATGAGATTAAAGGATATATTACACATTCCTTTTGTCTTGGATGAAAGCATTTTTCAAACAATTTTTGTACTGGTTTTAGCATTAGATGAAAGGCTAATTTTTTTCTGGCCTTACACAAAAAGTTGTGACTTGTACGTTAATCAACATCGATTTAAAGAACTTGAAGGAGAGTTCTTTGTGTGTTTTTAATGTAGAATCACTTTCCGTTTTACGTGGTCAGAGTATCCATGGGGATTCGCTGTTTTATATCATGTGACAAAGTAGAAAAATTGTGCGTAAGAGTTATTCTTGCAAAATGTTTTGAAAGTATATTATACACATATAGTTAAGGATTTAAGATAAAAGTAGAACTGTAATTTGTAATAAATATTTTTCTAGATAGTTAGGGAGGTAACTGAACTTGACCATACTTGTCTAGTTTATTAGTATTTGGGATTATTTTGTTAAAAATTGTCGTCATCTTCCAATCTGCTTTTATATTTATTTTTTAAAGCCCTTTAAAAGGTAAAAAATTCTACCATATGCCCTCCAAAGCATGCACGTACCATAGGTTAAGAACCACTGGTTTAAAGGAATGTAAAATACAAAACTGAGAAAATTGTATTTGAAATTAGAAAGTTTCTGATTTAAAGTAGCTTTTTATAGAGATGGCAGTCAAAAAAGCCTTAATGTATGTTTTAGTTATTATATTTGTGGAGTTTAGTAATATATAAACATTGTGTTGTAAAATATGTGAAATGAGTATTTTTAAAAATTTAAGAAAGTGTATTGAATGTAAAAAAGAAATATGTTTTGAAAACATAATTGAAAGTTATTTTTCTTTCTACATCAATTTTTGTCTTCTTTGTCAGGCATGATAAAAAACTTGTTGCTATTGCAAAAAATCCAAAACTGACATCTTCCAGTTCTTTTCATGCGAACTTACCTTCTTTTGAAACTCAGCAATTTCGAGTTCCAATTTCATAGTAAGTACACTTTTTTTTTTCTTTACATCTCTATGCTGTTTGAGTCTTAAAATTTTTTCAGATATTTGGAAAAGGAGGATTTTTGTTGTGTTTTTGTCTTGCAATCATAAATTCTTTCACATGTTATTAAATTTCAATAAGAAAGTTGCTAAAGTTACAAGAAAAGTTTTCAGCAGAATGATGGCACACAAAGTTTTCCTAGTATAAATACGCCTTCATCTAAGCATCTTCTAATGGCCCAGGGGATATCTAAGTTATATTATCTTTCATGAGTGGCATTTTTTATTCTGCTGTTCTACATCACAACATTTGAAAATTGGTTAAGGTAATTTATCATTATGTTACCCCCAGAAGAAAAAATATAGAAGGACTTTCTGGTGGTCATGATGACTATGACTTCTCTTTGTCTCAAATGTCATGCAAAATATGTATATAAAGGAAAATAAAGAGAAAATTTACCAAATATACTCAAATTTTAATAATTTATTCAAGAGGTAATAGGAGAACAGATAAATAGAATTTAAAAAATACTCTTGGTGGCCTGTTGAGATTAATTGTATTTATGTATTGGCAAAGATCCTATGACTGTGTTGCAATGTCATGTTTATCCATTATTGGTAGTGAATGGTACTGTATGGTTACAATATCCTATATATGTTTGATAATAACTGTATAAGTCTTAATTTTTTGGAGGAGTTTCTAAAGTTATAAAACATTCCAGTTATTTAAGCTTTTCAGTTACTTGAATAGAATATGAGGACTTTTACTGTACTTTCTGCCACAACACAGTTTTAAAGCTCTCATTTGTATTTTCTATTTGCCTGTGCAGACATTTTTTAAATCATAACTCTAAATATACTGGTTTCATGGCATTCTGTTTGACATTTGTGAAAACTTGGTATTTTTCTTGAACCAGTGTTCCACATGCTGTGGTTGCTTGATAGCAATACCTATTGAATTCTGTGAATGAGCATTGTCTGTGCATTGATTTTTTGAATTAAATGCACTGTGAAAAAAGCAACTATCACATTTTGTTGCATGTTTTTTTAATTGCCTGTATTGGGAAGAGTAACAATTCCATATTAATTTTAAAGCTTATCTGTAGAAAACATCTGTTAATTTAACTTTTCCTGGCAGACTTTAGGTTTTACTTTCAGTTCTGCAAATGTGAAATTTCTCTTTTTTGGACTCGCCTAGTGAGTTCTATTTTAGAGATACTGTTATCACCATCAAGAGCAAATTTCAGTGCTCATATTGAATGAAATTACTGTGTAAATAAACATTAAAAAATACTTCTGGTCTAAAAAATTGCTATTGAGTAAAACTAAAATAACTGATGTTCTAAAACAGAAACAAAATTTAAGCAAATTTGGAAAGATAGAATGTCAGACTATAATATTAGAATAAAAATAGGGAAATGATAATTTGTTGAAAATTGTGGGGAGGGGGATATTCAGATATGTTAATAAAGAGAAAGCAGCTTTGTATTTGAACATACATATAATGTACAGAAATGCCGATAACTCTGCAAATGAGTTTTTTATGATTTTTAAATTACTTTTTGTAGTTATGATTGTTTATTTAGGTTATGTTATTAAATAAACATAAAGTTATAGTTTATATACTGTCAGATAAGTATAATGTTTAAATTTATATGCTGTCAGTTTACTGAATATTTGTCAGGATTATGTTAAAAAATGAATGAGTTAGAAAAAATTATTGTATTGATGATAATACTTCTTATTTATGCAGGTGAAAATAAATGTGATTTTATTTCAGCATTAAGGAGCATAACAAGGGGGACCCTATACCACGTGTTATGAGAGAATGCATTGCCTACTTAGATAATGATAATGGTAAATTTTGTTTCCTTTTAAATTGCCTTAAATAATCACATAAGATCCATTTCTAATTATTTATTGCTTTGTTTCTTACAGCTCTAGAAACTGAAGGCATTTTCAGGCGGTCAGCCAATACCAAAATAGTGCAAGAAGTTCAGTCGTTATTTGATGAAGGTAATGAATGTTTCAGTAATTTTCCGTGTTGCATTTGTTAATGCGCTTTTAGAATTTTCTGCTTAGAAAATTCATTGGTTTTTGTATTTATTACAGATATTCCATGTGGGGGTATATATTTTTCATAGATCTGCCGTGTAATATTTTTGCATTACTTAGATTTTATTTAATAAAAGAACTTCCATTATATTTTTAATTTTTAGTTGTATAATAACAAGAGACTGTAATGAAAAAACTTTTAAATTTAAAAATCAAACTCTCCAAATTATCAAGTTTTATATGTGTCATAATATTAAGCCCTCACTTGCCTGTATCTTATTTTAAGGGTATTTGATAATGCTTTCTTTTACATAAATTTTAACATTTTATTGAAATTGTTTTAATACTTTAGTCAAAAAAATCCATTATCTCATTTGTTTAATTTCTAAAATCATGGAAAATTAGTAAATAAAATTTCTGGGGATTTGATTTAAAATTTCCAAGCAACATCTCTTTAAATATGGATAGTGCTTATGTTTCTAATATATGTTCCAATTATAATAACACTAGAACAAGCATATAAATATATAAACTACATGTTATATTTAAAAATTTTTCAAATTGCCCCTTTAACTGCAGTTCTTGCAAACCTTGAGTTACTGCATTATTTTCAAAAATTATTTAATTTAAAGCAGTGGTTTCCAAACTTTTTTATATACGGAGCCCTATTTAGAAATCATCTATGGAAGAACCTCGTAGGCCTACTGTATGTCTTGCAAGTTAATCATGTGTAAATGTAATATAACTTGATTAGAGGGAATGAAAAGGCAACAGAGAATAAAGGAATATAAAGAAAAGATATATCTAAGCAACAGCACAATAGCCATGCAAAGCCATTATTTAAATTTTTTTTATTATTATTATTTTTTATTTATTTATGAAAATATCTTGGTTTATACTTGTCAAATCTTTAATATCTTGGCAAATCAAAACATTTGCATTGTAACAGATTACTGGTGAAAGCAAAAAAGATCCAGAGCATAAACACAATTTATTAATTATACTAAAGTAATTCATTATTTCTTATTCAAAATTTTATTGTTCCTTTCAGGAGACAATTTGAATTTAATTTTACTAACTAGAGTGCATTACTATGGAACAGTAGGACTAAATTAAGACACAACAGTTGTAGAGACATTAGGTTATTATGAAGCAGGAGACATGAAAAATGAGCAACGCCTTCGCCAGGAATCGAACCACGGACCTCTTGGTTACGCGTCGAGCATGCAGACCACTACACTACGAAGGCAGGAGAAATACCTTATATACTTCCCCCTTTAAAGGGCGACTGGGGTTTTGGGGACCCAATCGCCAAATCGTGGTGGTGGAGAATCATCATCCACCACCTTTTTAGTTTGGGCACCAGTGTAGAGACATTAGGTTATTACGAAGCAGGAGACATGAAAAATGAGCAACGCCTTTGCCGGGAATCGAACCACAGACCTCTCGGTTACGCGTCGAGCATGCATACCACTACACCGCGAAGGCATGCGAAGAAGGCGGGAGAAATACCTTTATATACTTCCCCCTTTAAAGGGCGACTGGGGTTTTGGGGGCCCAATCACCAAATCGTGGTGGTGGAGAATCATCATCCACCACCTTTTTAGTTTGGGCACCAGTGTAGAGACATTAGGTTATTACGAAGCAGGAGACATGAAAAATGAGCAACGCCTTCGCCGGGAATCGAACCATGGACCTCTCGGTTACGCATCGAGCATGCAGACCACTACACCACGAAGGCATGCGAAGAAGGCGGGAGAAATACCTTATATGATAACCTAAGTTAAGCAGCCTCTGTATTTTGTTTTGGCATTTATACAAGTGAAGAATCCCACTTCATTGAGATACATGGTTGTGAAAGGCAGCAATGGTAATTTTTCTTTCTCAGACAAGATTTTAAATTCATCTTTTAAATGTATCCAAAACTTCAGTAAATATTGAATTTGAAATATGGTTTGTAGTTCACTGTGAGATGTCAAAGACCTTGTATTCTGCTAAGTTTAAACTGAGTGGCTTTCTTGGCGGGCACGGGTTGATGTTGGTTGTTTTTTAGTGCCATTGAACACATTTACTATCTATTTAGAGTTATCAGGCAAGTTCTCTTAAGCTGTTAGAAAATAATATTCAAACAAGTTTTTCAAAGTTTAGAGATACTTGTACCAAATGTTATTGTAAATTGTGATGTCAAGAAATTGTGAATTGCTAAAATTGAAGGCTTCACAATTTTCACACAAAAGTTTTGAACAGTTTGCTTTTAAAAGGATGCAATTTTATATAATTTTTATATTGTCATTCAACAATATAAGCTCAGAAGACATTTTCTTTGAGACTAGTGCATGTCCATGAAAAACGGAATAGCTACTGTTATGTTTCTTTGACTTATCTTTAATTTTAGTAATTCATCCCAGCACTGTGACTCATAATTGCCTCTGCCCATTAGTGCATACATTGCACAATTTTCCTATTATAGTTCATTGATGAAAAGAGTTCATTCAAAAGATTAAATATGTTTCTGGATATGCGTGCTGATTGGTAGTAATTTGCAAAGAAATTCTTCTTGATATCTTATCTTTGGAAATAAGTGTACAGAGCTGGTAAAATTAGTAATTCGGCAGTGTCAGTCTGTTCATCCATTTGCAGCATGAATTTTATATACTTGATGTGACTGAGAAGTGTCTCTTTTACATCATCAGCTGTGTTGTTGATTCACTGAGGAATATTGTTATATTACAAATGTAGATAAAGAATGTGGTACAAAGTTGTACTATGAGCATATTCTATAAATTTATTTATATTAATTTTGTGATCGTTTTTTACAAATGTTAAACTTATATGCATTTTTAAATCAGCATTTTCCATGAGGATATGGGGATAAAAGGTTATGCCATGCTTCCGTCATTTGAATTGCCAAAATTGTGTGTAGGTCTGTCTTACAATTAATCCAGCATTTCCTAAATAGTTTTTGAATGGTTTTGTTTTAGTGAACTACCTTTCATCATCTTCTCCTCAGGCTTGCTTTTTTTTTATCGAAAAAATTCTTATCAGGCTGTTTAATAGCAGGCATTCAGAAAAAATATCCATTCATGTAATGCTAATATTCCAAATTGTAAGCTTTATTTCAGTCTTTATTCCTGTGTTTATAATTTTGTCAATAAAATTCTTTTATTTCTGTACCACAAATGTAGCGTTACTGTAAAGATGAAGTATCAGTGATAGTGTTACATGTCTTATCAATACCGAAAAAATGAAATTATGATTGACTGAAACTAATCTGCCATCAAACACTGTAACATAGATGGCTTGATTTTCTCCCCCTCCTTTCACAGAACTCTATTATTAAAGGCTCTTGTACCAAATTATTTTAGAATTACTGTTATCAGGTTTGCAAACTAAATGAAGAGGTATAATAAAAGTTACAAACACAGTTAATCTCAGCTTCAGATACATGGAATAATTATTTGTTAGAACTTTTCCTGAAAAACCATTGAATTGTGATTAAAGAATATATTTTCCATTTAGTAAAACTTTCTTCTTTGTTGATTAAATGGCTAACATACAAATAGTTTTATTCCCTCTTTTTTTTTCGGAGGGGGGGTGTTGGTGTAGATGGCTCGCTGAAGAGATTATTGTTACTCCAAATGACAGAAGTCATAAATCTAAACTTTCTTACAAAGCAAACAACATATTTTATTAAATATATACAAAAGAAATTAAATAACAAAAGATTAATTAGAATTAGGTGAATTACAATTACGGCTCTGCTCGAATCTGTCTCCATTTGCTGGTAACACCTGCTGTGTCTCTGTTTTTTTAAATCACAAATGTTCTTTTGTTTCTGATGTTGCCATTCTATACAATGCAATTTTTCCTTTATTCATAATGGCTGATCCTTACTAGTCCCTCCATGAGAAGCACATTTGTCACCATAGAGACAATGCTGCTCAGACTTCAGAGAGAGAGTCTGAAAATACAGTAACTAAAAAGAAAGGGGAAAAAAAAGCAACATAGCTTCTAATCAAAACAGTGAAATATACGTGAGAGCTCCAAAATATGCAGCTGCCCCCCCCCCAAAAAAAATTATTTAATGAATACATAACTAACATAAAAATAAATGGAAAATTATATATATACAGCATAAACACACTGTCTGAAGTTAATACTACAATATTCAATTAACACTGTTGGAAGTATTTTAAATTTGTCTTGTGAAAATAGGCTTTCCTTTTAATTTAAATTTGTTTACCAAGTTAACTGATAACCTTGATAAGGCATCAGCATTCCTGTGGGAACTGCCTTTGCGATATGTCACAGTCATGTTGTAACGCTAAGGCCCAACGAGATAGTTTAGCACCATGAGGTGGTTCAAGTAGATGATGGGATTGTGGTGAGACATAATATGTACTTTGGCACCGAAAATCCAAGTCTCAAATGTTTTCAAGGCCTCGATGACATAAAATGCTTCTCTTTCGATGGTTGATGATCGTTGTTGGCAAGGACTCTTTTTTGCTGAAAAATGCTATAGGCTTTTCTTTGTCATGTTCATCATTTTGAGCTAAACATGCTCCAGTTGCAAATGCAGATGAATCTTTATAGAGTTGAAAGGGCTTGTCAATGTCTGGAGTATGCAGGGATGGCATTTTAATCAGCTCTTATTTAAGTTTGTTGATAGTTGCTTCTGTTTTAGAATCCCACAGAATCTTATTTGGAACACTCTTTTTTGCTAGGTTTGTTAGAGGCAAAATTATTTCAAAAAATTTGGAATATAATCTATAATAACTTGCTAGCCCTTAAAAGACTTCTGACTTCTTTTTTAGTGGTAGGCTTACAAAGATTCTGGATGACTTCTACTTTCTCAGTATCTGCAGTGCGAGTGCCAGAACCTATTACGTGACCTAGAAACTTCATGTAACTCTTTCCGAAATCACATGTTTCTAGATTTGCTGTTAGACCTGCATTTCTCAGAGTCTGGAAATGGAGGTGGTCATCCCAAGTCTCAGAAAATATTGCCAGATCATCAGTGTATGAATGGCAGTATTTGTTATGGTTTGCTAGTACCTTATCCATGGATTTTTGAAAGGTACTTCCGGCATTCTTCAAACTAAAAGAAAGAACTTTCCATTGGTACTGGCCAGAATGAGAGATAAATGCTGTGTAAGGTTTGGCTCCTCCTTTCATCAGGATTTGCCAATATCCCTTTGTTAAATTGAGAACTATTATGAATTTGGCTTTCCCTATTTCAAAAAGTAAATCCTTAGCAATCCTCATCGGATAGGCGTCCAGAACTGTGAAGCTACTTAAAAACTTAAAATCTGTGCACAGTCTAATATTACCATTAAATTTTGTAACACATACCACAGGATGTGTCCATTCACTGTCACTGGGTTCTATAAGATTCCATTCTAACAGTTCTTTAACTTGGCGATCAACTTCATCTTGAAGTGAAACAGGCACCCGATATGTATGGTCTTATTCTTTTTGGACTACAGTCTGCTGTAACCTTTATGTCATGACCATCGTCATTGGCTTCGCCCGGTTTGTTACTAAAAGCATAGGCATAAGATTTTAATACCTTAAATAGTCCTTTTCATTGGTAATGTTTTAAGTCACCTTTCAAATTTTGTGAGTGAGTCCAGATATCTTCAGCAGATTTATTCATTGGATCTGCTGATGCATAGTGGATATCTCCAAAGTCTTCATCTTTGTCAAAAATGATGCCAATTTGATCTACATGAGCAATATGAGGTCTTAACTTATTTATGGGGAGTTCTCTTATACTTCCATTTTCCATTTCGACTTTGGCAGAGTGTAGCCTTGTAAGTTTGATTATAGTAGCTTGTCCAAGTATTGAACAATTTATGCAGTGATGATGGCATTAATATGAGGACTTTGTCCCCCACATTAAAAGTCTTTTCTTTAGAATGCAAGTTATATCTTGAAGTATATTCTTCCTGTGGTATTTTGGAGTTTGCTGACTCAAAGTCACGAGCTTTTTTTAATTTTTCTTGAAAGATCTTGTAGAAAATTTTCAGCAAGGATAAAGGTCCTGGAGGTATTTTTCCATACACCATGTGGAAGGGAGACAAACCAGTGGTGGTATGTGGTGCTTCTCTGTGTGGGCAAACTGGAGATAGGAAAGATGCAAATCCAATTTCTCCCATGTTCTTAGACATTTTTGTTCATCATCTCTTTTAAGGTTCCATTCCAACGCTTGACAGCACCCTTACTCTCTGGATGTCCTGGCGTGGAGAATTGTGGAGATATACCAAGGAGGTCCTCAAAAGCTCGGGTGAATTTGATTGTGAAATTAGTTCCCTGGTCGGAAGAAATCATCTCTGGAAACCCAGTTTGAGAAAAAATCCTCATCAAAACTTTGTATGTTGTTTTTGCACATATCTCTATGACAGGAGTGGCTTCTGCCGTTGGTGCATAGGTCAACTGCACATGTCACGAGCCAATGACCTCTTCTGGATGGAGGTTCTAATGGTTCGATACAGTCCACGCTCCATACTTCAAAGGGTGTTTCCGGTTTAATGATAGGTTGAATTGGAATTGTATCTTTATATGTAACTGTCCTTCTTAGTTGGCATTCTTTACAACTTTCTCAGAACTTTTTAACATCTTGCTTAATATAAGGCCAAAAGAATGAGTACTTGATTCATTCAATTGTCTATTTCTCACTGAAGTGTCAAGCAAGAGGGATTTCATGTGCCATTCTCAGAACTTCCTTTCTTTTTCTAAACATTAAACATTAAGCAAGTTATGTTCTAATGGCAACACAACTTGCTTAATGTTTTCACCGCAGATGTATTCAGAGTGAAGTAATACGCCGTTATCAAAAGCATAAAAATTCTCATTTGCCCATTCAAAACACTTTTTAAAAGTGTCATCTTGTTCTTGGAATGCTCTAAATTTTAGTCTTGTTTTGCTTGTTGTTTTCATAGTTTCTATATTTCCTTGGGATTTATCTTCAGCTGCTGAAGGTTCGTCATCTGACTCTTCACACTCTAAGGAAGATAAATCCCACTGATGATCACTGTGACACAGTTCAGTATTTTCCCAGAGCGTTTCATAAACTGACAAACTCAGTAACAAGTCGGTAACTGGCTTCCTTTAAACAGCACACGTAATGGGCACTCTACCATGAAGATCATTGTCAATTTTCAATAGCGTAATTTCATTCTCACCAAAAGCAGAAGATATCTCTATTTTACTTTCTCCTTCACAAGATATGCCGTCAACTAGTCTCTCACAGACTACTGAATTTGTTCTCCTGTGTCTACGGTTTCATTTAGAACAGTATCTTCGCATTTAACTTTGACAGGTTTCAAATCATCTCTGTTGCTAGATATGTCCACGGATCTTGAGATGGAAACAGAGATCTTGGCAGTTAGCACTTCTGATTTTTCTTTTTCTGCAAGGGCTGTTTGTGTTTGGATTACATTGTTTTGTGCTGTTGTAGGAGTATTTTTTGGTATCCAATTTTTGGTGCAGAATTTAGATGTATGACCTTCTTTCCCACAATTATAGCAAGTTAGTTTGGAAATTGGCTTTTGTGTCTCATCATTTTTACGGGAAGGGTTTACTCTTGATGTGTTCTGAACGGAGAACGAATTGTTTTTGAAAGTTTTTTCTGGAAGCAGAGAGTGAGGTCACCACTTTTCAGTAGTTTTGTCTTTCGATGGACTTCCACCAGTCTTATTTTAAAGTATTACAAATACTGTCGTGTTCGTCAAGTTTATCCGCTAATTTGGTCAGAGAAACGAACTTCACCCAATCATCAAGAAAATGGTCCCTTACTTCATGAGGCACTCTTTTCTTAATTTGGTCTGTGATAATGAGGCCTTTTAATCTGGCAGAGTCTGTTATTTCAAGCCCCATTGATCCATTCTTCAAAATAACTTCTAATTTCGTAGCAAAAATCCCTCCATTATTTCCAGTGCTCTTTTGATACATCATAAACTTTTTCCTAAAGCTTTCAGGATTTAATTTAAATCTCCTCAATAAGATGAGGAATAAGCTTAATTAAATTGAAACTGCATTGTCCAATTTCATTTGTCAGTGGAGTTCGTGTTAATCGAGCATAAGATTCAATTTTGAGTTTCCTGAATTCAAATTCCTTTGCTCTCTTTTCTGTTGTGCTTCTGATTCTTCTTTTCTCCGCATTTCTTCTATTTCTTCTTTCCTTCGCTGTTCCTCAATCTCTTATTTCTTTCTCTGGTCCTCAATCTCTTCTTTCCTTTGCAGTTCTTCTGTTTCTTCTTCTTTTCCACTCTTCAACAATCGTTAAAAATATTTGTTTAGCAAATTCTTCATCATATGTCTCACTTTGAATTATTTTATTTTTTATTGCTATAATTTTCGTACTTGGATCGAGGTGAACCTCTAATTCAGCAGCTAAAACTAACAAATCCTCCTTTTTCGTACGTCCCTTAAAAGCCATGGTTTGATTTTAAATAAACCTCAATCTTTAAAAATTTAATAAAGAAAACCTAATTTCTTATCAATACTTCCTTAAATTTGCCCTTAACTTATTTAAAGTATGAACTCTCTAACTGAGGTTTGTTATAATTAATTTAGTTAATTTCACTAAATTTTAAAGCTGATAATATATTCCTTTAAATGCACTTCAAATAATGAATCATTTACTGTAATTTCCAAAAGAAACGCTGTAACATTTATGTATTTAAAACTTAAATTTTCAGCGGGTGCAACGTTTCTACCCATGCAGCATTTAGGTACACAAAAAAAAAAAATATTTTCTATGACGTCATTGTGCATAGTTTGAATGACCTTGTTATTGTACATAGTTTGGATGGCCTTGCCATTGTACATAGATTGGTGCTGTTCCCACACAAAAGACCACTCCATTGCTTTCTGCGAACTTTATTTTGCTTACATTCTTTCCCTTGAATGGACCTACGTGCTTTATTCACCCTAAATGGGATCTCAGAACAATAACATTCTTCCCTCTTTCAAATCAGCATTCTCATCAGTTTGAATAGTCTCTCTTCTCTGCCATTAGGTGAATCTTCCAGAACCCATCTTTACCCACACCTGCCTTTTCCATTGTAAATCTACTGCAATTTTTTTCAAAGGCGGACACCACCTGTGTTGCAGTAACAAATTCTGACATATTTCCCCATCAGCATGAATTGATTTTTGTTGGCATTCTGCCAGATACAGATCCCGTCAGTTTGGGTACAAGTACTTGTTGGATAGTTTTCTAGTAAGAAGGGAGTGGAAAATTTTTGAGAATGGCACCTAAACAGCACAGAAGCTATTCGATTGGTTTTAAGCTTAATGTAATTTCACGTGCTGAACAAATTGAAAGTAGAGCAGCAGCTCGAGAATTTGAAGTGGACAAGAGATGCATTCGATGTTGGAGAACTGAAAAAGAAGAAGAAGAACTTAAAAATATGCCACAACAAGAGCCAAAAGAAGTGGTACAGTGAGGTGGCCGAATCTAGAGGATGACCTTGCAAACTGGATAGAGGAGCAACGAGTAAAAGGAGTGGTAATTTTGACTGTAAAAATTTGCTTACAAGCAAAATTTATGGCAAAAGAAATGAACATAAATGATTTCAAAGGAGGGCCTTGCTGATGTAGCAGTTTTATGAAAAGAAAAAATATTTCTGTGCGTACTAGAACATTAGTCGGGCAACAATTATCGATGGGCTGGCAAGATAAAAAGGCATCTTTTCTAAAATATGTGACAGATATTATTAACAGAAAAAAATTACTTCCATCACAGATAATAAATATGAATGAAACACCGTTAGCTTTCGACTCTGCTGCAAACAGAACTGTGGATGAAACTGGTGCAAAAACTGTATCTGTGCTTACAACAGGGCATGAAAGAACATCATTTACATGTGTGTTAGCTTGGGCCGCAAATGGTAGCAAGCTAAAGCTGATGTCATTTTTTAAAAAATAGCTATTCCAAAGGGAGATTTCCCTAATGAAATAATTATTTGTGCAAACGAGAATGGATGGATGTGCGAAACAATCATGCATGAGTGGCTACAAAAAGTTTGGCAGTATCGTAAGGGATCGTTTTTCCCACCAAAAGGGTTATTGATAATGGATTCCATGCATGCTCATTTACCTGAGTCAGTGAAAACCAGATGTCAAAAACTGTCTATGACCGTAGCAATAATTTTTGGTGGTTTGACAAAAATCTTACAACCATTAGATTTGTCAGGTAATAAATCCTTCAAAGCTGAAGTCCGAAAGTGGTGGGAGTGTTGGATGAGTGAAGGACTGCATACGTGTACCAAAAGCGGTAAAATGCGTAGAGCATCTTATGAAGAAGTTGCAAAGTGGGTAGGAAGTGCATGGAAAGTGAAAACATTGTCAATAATAGCAACATTCCAAGAAGCTGAAATTAGTATGTCCTCAGATAAAGAGACTGTAAACCGAGAGGATGAATGTGACAAACTGGAAGACTTAGATTAGGATTTACTAAATGTTTTTAATTCAGATAGTGAAGAATCAGATTTTGATGGCTTCATTTGATGTACTGTTTGCTGTAATTCCTTTGTAAGTAAAATTAAAAATTTTCTTTTGTCATCCAAATTTAATATCTCGTTGTTGCAACATTTTTTATAATATAGTATGAGTGTGACAAATATGGACTTCTTTAGGGCGTAAATATAAGTATATTCATGAACGTAAAATATATTTTCAACATTTCTTACCTTTAATTCATTTTTGTGTTATAGTTTTATGTCATGCATTTTTCTTAACTGATATGTCATATATCAGGACACAGGTCAAGATTTTGCATCTGTATGGTCTACGATGATGTCACGCACGATTTAATTTATTGCGGCATTTACGCCAGTGCAGCATTTCTGCATAATTTTAATTTTATTCCGCCATTTTTCTCGAGTGCGGCATTTACACTGATGCGGCCTTTCTTCCAGAAATTACGGTATGTGAAAAACAAATCAGCAATACAAAATACGATATCACAAATAATCAAAATAAAATAAAGAACCACAGTTTTATAATATTATTTTAAACAACCTCTTGATTTCATAACTTCTTTCTACAATAAAAACATTATCTTTTAAAAAAAAAAAAAAAAAATCGAAACGAAAGTACTTTAGGACACTGACATATTCATTACTTTGACAAGTAACCAAAACTAATATTCCATGACAGAAAACAATAATTCTAGTAATTCTGAAATAATTTTAGCCTAAGTAATTATTATTGCTGAAATAGCAATGCATTTGCAAAATAAATTAAGCTCTCACCAGTGTTATTCTATTCCGCATAGTATCATTTTAAGCTGCGCCAGTAAAACTGTCTTCTTTGTTGATTAATGACTATCGGTCAAATAGTTTCTATCCCCTCCTTTTTTTTAATGGCCTACCGAAGAGATTGTAGATACTCCAAATGACATAAAGTCATAAGTCCAAACTTTCTTACAAATTGAGTAACATATTTTATTAAATATATACAAAAGAAATTAAATGACAAAAGATTAATTAGAATTATGGTGAATTACAATCTGTCTGTCTGTCTCTGCTCGCTAGTATCACCTGCTGTGTCTCTATTTTTTAAATCACAAACATTCTTTCTTTCTGATGTTGCCATTTCGGACAACACAATTTTTCCTTTATTCATAATGGCCGAACCTTACTCATTTCTTGGCTCACCTTCCTGCACAGTAATGAAACATTCAACAATATGATGAAAAAATTTAAATATCCTCTTTCTCTTTTAAATATGTATTTATTACAATCATGCATACAAAAATGCTCATTGTGGCCCAAAAAATAAACGATTATGTTTTTCTTTGTTCCCACGATTTATGAAGAACTTTTTAAAGCTGAAAATTTTAACCGCAATAATTCAAACACTTTTATTATTGTGTACAAAACATTAAGTATATATTTAATTTACTGTTTTAAATGTATTAGTAGGCTTAGACAGATTCTGGAATTGAATTTCTATTCATATCAGTACAAAAATAGCAAAATTATTTAGAAAGAACCGAAAGCAAAACAGAAAATTTTAAAAAATGAATGTATATCATCTTCACGAAAACAGGACCTTCCTCTCCTCCAATTCCATGCGACACCCTTGGCAATGAATGAATAAATTTGAAACAAGAGAAAACTTACTCTAGTCCTACTGAATTTTGCCTCAACTGTGTGTTAAAAATCATTTAAACTTTTAAAAATGACTCATTCTGTTGTATTGTACAGGATTTTATATATTTCACAGACTATCAGGGTAAAGTAAAATTTTAGGAACAGTGTGTTAGCAAGTTTCTCCCATCGGGGAGGGGGAAAAATTTTTTTTTTTTTTTTACTTATTTCATAATAATATATTTACACTCAATTCATATGTAACCTTACTGTGTTACTAGTCAGTTTAAATTTTTTCAGTATATATTTAGCTTCAATTGCATATTTGCAGTAACTTTTTTGATAATATGTGTGTGTGTTTTTGTACTTGTTATGAAATTTGTTTTCATGCCTATGAGTTTGGATAGATTTTGAAACTAAATTTCAGTTCCGTAGCAGCAATAAAAAAATTGAAATTGAGTTAATTATTTAAAAGTGACTATGTTATACATCATTAATACAGTATTATGCATTATAAATTAATAAGAAGTCTCTCAGTGTTTTCACTAGATTTTTGGAGGAAAAGTTATTTAATTACTTTGTATTTTGTTTTGTAGAAATAGTACAGTCTGCATTTTATTACAGAAACTCTAATGAGTTAAACTGCTGTTAGTGAATTTAGTCTTTTAGTAGACCCATGGTTGTATTATTGTTCATTCTTCCCTTTTCTACTGTTTCTTCCTCCAGTTTTTTTGCTTAATTTAGTTTAGGTATTACACCTTAACATTTTACCCATTTGTGTTGAACCATTCTATACAAGTCCTTCATAAAGGGAATGCTGTATCACAAGTAGAAGGATTACAGATAGTGTTAAAAATATGACTTTTATGCTTTTTAATTAATTTTTTCTCTGTTATTCCAAATGAAGTTCATTTCACAGAATTTAACCATAACTTTTTTCTCTTGCTAATACCACCTGGTTCGTCATAAGTGAAGGCTGAATGCTTGCCTGAAGCCTTAAGATATCTGTTTGATTACTATGCTATATGTGTTTTATGCTTTCTTCCACCTCAGCAAAAATAATAATATCAGTCATTCTCTTGTGATGCAGCACAGGGAGTATTCTTGGTTATGAGACATCTAAATGATCAATGAATTAACTATTTCCTCTGAACGCTTAAGAGACATGGGCCCAACCATTTGAGAAAAAATCAGTTACTAACTAAGGCATTTGTTGTCTATGCATTTTCAACTTAGTTCTCCCTTTAGATATCCTTAAACCAGTTTAAAGTAGCATTTTTTTTAATTCTTTACTAATAATGTAAGGAAAAAAACCTGTGTTATGTTAGCATAGTGTTTATTTGGATCATTATTGTGCTCAAATGTGTATTTTCAGTAGCAAAGCAATTTCAGAAATTGTGAACAAAAGTGACATCATAAATATAAATTGTGAGAATTTGACTTTGTTAATGCTGTATCAAAACTAAATTATATAAAAAATTAACTTGACGTTTTTCTGCAACAACTTAAATAGAAAAGTTCATATCCAAACAGAATTGTGAGTTATTTTCTACTCGAACACAAATTTTTGAGCTGTTACTGATCTATAATGGCCAAATCCATAGCTGTAATGTCAGAAAGTGCTGAATGTTAGTTGATTGTGATTTAGTTTTAGATACATCTGCTAAGTGTAGTTGCTTGTTTTACTTTTAAAACAACATCCCTCTCTCTCTCTCTATGAATTCAGGGAAACCGGTGTGTTTTGATGATTATGGAGATATACATGTTCCTGCTGTGATATTAAAAACTTTTCTCAGAGAATTAGATGAGCCAATTCTTACATTTGAGCTATACGATGAAATCATGACTTTCCAAGGTAATTTTTAAACTTTTTATTAGAGCATGATTTTATCAAATATTATAAACTTTTTGTGTATGGCCAAAGTAACCAGTTTTTTATAACTGGAATCAATATAGCTTTTTTCACATCTATGAAAAAATTCATGGCAGTGT
Organism: Stegodyphus mimosarum; assembly: GCA_000611955.2. Lineage (NCBI taxonomy): Eukaryota > Metazoa > Arthropoda > Arachnida > Araneae > Eresidae > Stegodyphus > Stegodyphus mimosarum. Next base: position 246,871 of record KK117993.1, on the reverse strand, counting down.
AGTATTTTTAGTAATTCAGAATTTCTTTTTTATCTTGTAAGGTATATAACTTAATATTGTTACTTACATTTATTAATATTGAACACTGTAATATTATAGTCATTTGCTTGTAAGTTCCCCTCCTATAAAAACAAATACATGATTGAATTTTTTACTTTATGTTTATTAACTTTCTGATATTTTATTCTTGATATTAATTTAAAATATATAAAAAAGATAGTTATAGATTCAACATTCAAGCAAGTTAATATGGAGGACCATAATTCCAAGATCTCTCTAAATCGCAAGTTGAAAAACCTAACTTCTACACTACAATTTTTCATATAAAAACTAATATACTTTTTTAAGTGATGTGATAATAAAATTGGATTGCCAGGCCATTTTTCCTTCTTCAAATACTGAAATTTATTTTGATTTGAATGAGTTATAATTGAAAAATAATAAGCTGAAGAATGAAGTATGATGATAATAATACTTTATTAAGCAGCATATTAAATTTATTATTTGTACCGATTTTATTAATATAGTCTAGATCTCAGTAATTTGAAGTGGAGACTTATAATAGTAGAGAAGTGGCCAGATTCAAAGGAACATCTGAAAAACCCTTTGATCTGAACTAGTCACATATTTGTGGAATTTAATATTTGCTAGGAGAAACTGTTCAGCATTTTTTTTAAATCAGTGCAACAGTAAAATTCAGTAAATATTTTAAATTAGAGTATGATTTGTATATACGAGGGCATTTCGAAAAGTGAAGATACACTGTACGCCAGAGGAAAAGAAAAGTTTTGGTGAGCAAGTTGGCAACACAGGTGTTAACCTTGAACCGTTAGTTTTCTCCTCATGGTCGTTCAGCATTTCAACGTTGGTTCTGGTTGGAGTAGGTCGTGTTTAAAATGGCTGCGCTGATTCAGAATCATGAGAAGTGTGCTCCGTCATACGTTTTCTTCATGCAAAAAGTCATGCAGCGGATATTCACAAAGAAATTATTTCTGTTTATGGGAACATTATGAATCGACATAATGTAACGAAATGGTGTCGTCATTTCTCTGAAGGTAAGACCGATGTTCATGACGAACAAAGAACAGGTCGGCCATCTGTGATCTCTGATGCCCTTCTTCAGAGAACAGAGGAAGCAATTCGTGTGAGTAGACGTCTCAAATTGAAAGAATTGCATCACATCATACCGGAAGTGTCAATGACAACTCTTTATGAAGTTGTGACTGTCAAGTTAGGGTACAGGAAATTGTGTGCGCGCTGGGTTCCAAAAATGTTAACGGAAGGCGGCAACCTTATATGACTGTGGGATACAAAAGCTTGTGCACCGACTTAACAAATGTTTGGATAATGGGGGTGGTTATGTCAAAAAATAATAAATAATCCAGTTAATAAGATGTAACTGTTGTTTTCTAAATGAATTTTTTTTTTAAAGAAAACGAGCCATTGTATCTTTACTTTTCAAAATGCCCTCGTATAACATAGATTGAATTGTATCCATATTTAACATTTATGTGAAAAAAATTATGAATATGGCAATGCATTTAGTATGAAAACTGAGAGTTTTCATTGTCCTAATCTTACTTAAATAAATTCACATGTAATATCACATCATATGTGAAATTCATATAATTTGAATTGTATGTTATTTATTCGATTTTCCCAAGTTACAGATTTTTTGCACAATTCTTGGAGGGGGAGAAATAGTTCGTAGAAAGTGATTCGAGGTGTGTAGCAACAGAAATAAGACAGGTACATGGATTGGAACAGTAATATTTAATGATTGAAATGCATACAATGTTTGTTAAAAAAAAATCACCCATTGCGTTAAGGCGGGTGACCCATTTCTGTCCACAAAGAAAGATGTCGGTTGATCATGGAGCCAGTTAATAACTGCAGCGTTTATGTCCTGATCGGACTGAAAACTTTGACCCTCTAGGCTTTCTGTAGCGGTACAAAGATGGTAATAATTGCTAGATAATGGATCTGGACTGTAAGTTGGATGGTCCAAGACTTACCACCTTTTACAGACCAATGCCTCGACACAGACCCAGGTGACATGCGGCCTTGCATGTCGTGCAGAAAGAATATGTGATGACAGTATACCTGGACATTTGTTTTGATAGCCTTATCAAGCATTTTGATGTACCTTTGGGCATTGATGGAGGCATGCGGCTCTAAAACTCCAATAATTGGGGACCCTGGATGTCGAAAAATGTGGTCAACGTTTCCAACCTAGCACTGAGTTTTGAATTTTTGGGCCCTAGGCAAGTCAGGATGTTTCCTACACCAAATGCTGTAAACTGAAGCCCAATCATTGTTTATTGTGATGGTCAGACTGTATGCGGTGTATCTATTGCTAATAAACTTTTCGATACTTCAGAATGTTGCTGGCAATATTGTGAACAGTACCGATGGAAACGTTCGACTCAACGTCCCCTCAAAAAATTGTCATTATTTGAATTAATTTGCAAAACTCTTCTCACTCACCAATATACCAGACAAATTAGCTTGTCTGTTGAATTTGGTGAGTGTGGATTATCACATTTTTCGTTACCTGGGCGACTTTTTTTCTGGTCAAGACTTAAAATCTCTGTTATGTCTGTCAGGCAGACAAGTAATTCTTGGGGTCACAGCCATGAGAGTGCTTTAGGTCTGAAGTTCATGGTGCAACAAAAGACATAATGTTGTGGCAGAAATGCCTGGATATTGAGGAAACTGCTTTGACTAAAAGTTGTGCTTTTGAAGAACTTGGTCACCAGTTAGCCATTTCAAAGGCATCAACCCAATAATAAAAACATAATTTAAAAGCCTGTCTACTAAAAACTTCTGCAACAACAAATAACTTCCTTAGTTTTCTTCATCGAAATCACAAATTTACTACAAACCATAAGAGCAAAAGTAAAGTAAGATGTATTATTTTATTATTGTATGCCAAAAACATACGCAACTGTTAGTTGAATGGGAATAAGTTAAGTATTTTCTTTTGAACAAATTAAAAATAATTTACGTAGTATGGCAGAAATAAAAATGAAATATTATTTAATTTTAGGGTTTGCAAAAATAAAATTATATTTTATTATTAAAATGGTTTTTATTTTAGTTGTTTTATTTAGTTGAAATAGAAATAGCTTGAGTATTTAGGGAAATAAAATAATAATACAAAGAATTTCATTCTTTAATTTTATCAAAAAGAGCATTTTATGCTTTGTTTCATAAAAATAACACTTACTTTTTATATAATATGTATATTTCTTTCTTAAAGTATTATGTTATTACGTTTCCTGCAGTTAATACATATTTGGCTGCAAGAAAAAGACAAACCATTTATCTGAATTGTACATAAATCTGGTTGGCTTATTGATATCCAGTTAATCCAGCCATTTGAAATTGTATCATGACAAAATTTTGTACATGATGAGAGATGTTTACTCACTGTTACACATTATATGTAAACTAAATCCAGTGCATAAAAATTTTGTTAAATATGAACTAACTGGGAAGTATTTTGTATCTCCCTCCCTCTCTCTCTCTCTTTTTTTTTTTTTTTTTTTTTTTTTTTTAATAAAAGTAATAACTGCTTCCATCTACTAAACACCAAGTCTTTTATCACGGAATCAAAATAAAATTCAGTTGTAGTAAGTTCTTTATATGCTGTATGTATTCATTCCATGTGAATGATAAATCATTTGCAAATTGTGTTATGTGAGCGTTAGTGGCATTCTGCCTATTTTTGTGGAAATGATATTGAAATGCATTGGTTTTTTTTTTTCAGAGTTGACATCAATCGAGAAGTTACCTGTTGCCAAATCACTCATATTGCACAGACTTCCAGAAGATAATTATGAAATTCTGCATTATTTGTTTGAATTTTTAGTAAAGGTGAGATCATTTTTGCCGGGCGGACTTTTTTTATTTTTTGAGTGCTATTATTGTATTGATGTTTTTCTTAGTCATTGCAATATATTTTTCCATATTAGTATTGGTGAGAAAAGAAAGCTAAGTATGAGCTGTTTCCATAAAATAAGGAAAAATCAGAAAAATTGTAGTGTTTTGCCTGAAATTAGTACAATTTCTATCAGACAAGATCATGCAACTAACTAAAAGTAATACTGGGTCAGTTAGTGTATTTCATGAAAATATATATGGATTGTGTCAGTTCATATAATACAGTGCTATTATAAAAACAAGTTGTATTTGAGTAAATCATTAGTTCATATTCTAAATATGAATAAATATTCTGTATAGTCATCTTGAAACATAATTTATTGTCCTGCATTGCACTAAGATTGATTTGCTTTAAGCATACCGAAATTGTTTGTGGTTTCTGCTAGTATCTACATTGTGTGAAATCAATTTGTTGACTCAAATTCTGTATCCCTAAGATACAGTGAAGGAAAGCCAAAATTTTAACTGTCATCTATGACCAGTATCAGTACTGAAGGAGAAAAATACTTGCAGAGTTGCCACGTTACCGGGAAAAGTCAGGGAGTTTAAATATTTTAGTCAGAATCTAGAAAAGTCAGGGAATTTCATAGGGCGATCCAAAAGAAAAAAAAGCAGTTTTTGCGTCAATTTTGGAAGCGATGACTTTCTTGGTGAATTTGTGAGCATCGTTCAGGCAGCTGGCATAGAGCCAATTTTTTGCAGCTCCAATCAGATTATCTTTTAGAAAGGCAAAGCAAGTTTCCAGTAACTTTGGTTTCCAGTTAACTCAATCGAGAGAGTTGAGAGACTCTCATGCACATGTGCCAGTGCATGTTGAACAAAAGAAAATACCTTTTCATTCTCATGAAAAAAAAAATCTGTTTAGTCACAGTATGTGATACACACGGGATTTGGTGACATTATGATGAACAGTAAACGGGTCATTTTGGTGTTGGCGGCAGTTTTAATAAATGCCCTATTTGTCATTTTGCAGTAAAATAAAAAAATAGTAATCAGTCATCTAGGTAACCATTTAATATAAATATATTCACCAAAATATTGTTGATTATTATAATTCAATTTTTAATCTTTAAGTAATTTATTTTAATGTTATTTGTATCATTTAATATGGCTTCTTCCTTCTAAATTTATTTATTACTAGTTAATAATGCTTTCGAATTTCAGCCAATTTTCGCTGGCATGGTTTCTGAAACTAACTCTGGTATTATGATGACATACCGTCATGAAATTTAATGCGCATATTTTTTGCTTATGTATGCTTTTAAATAAATATAAAATACTTGTATTTATTTAAAAATATCATTAAGTAGATTTCTTTCTTCCTTTAGCTGCAAAATGTCTGCAGAAAAGACATTTTTAAATCCTGATTGGGCAGATTCTAATCAATCTTCAGTAGAGAAAACAACTCCTATTATAGTTATAATAGTAATGTTTTGGGAATTATAAGTCATATGTGATTTACAAAGCAAGATCGAAGTTGTTATTTCGTTCACCTTGTCGCTAACCTGCGTGAACGTACGTGCTTTCAAGAAATAGTTTAAGAAATTACGATATTTCGTATAAGTTATGTCTGCAAAAAAGGTAAGGTAAAATACTCAGGTACTTTTCAAAAATCGTACACAGATGACTTTTCTTCTAATATTTCCTCCAAGGAATGTAATGCATTTGCGATGTGTACCGTTTGTCATTGAAAATTTTCGATTTTGCACGGTGGAAGGGCCGATGTTCTCAAACATGTTCCTACATGAAAACACAAGGACAACATGAGTTCTGTGGGAAATGAAAAGTTACTTTTTTTTATGGAAACAAAGGGCCAAAAAGTTATAAATGCAGAATGTACTGTTTGCATATAAGAATTAGTAATTGAACTTTCAGATATTAATTAGTAATGATTTGAAATTAATTCATTATTAAAAAATATATTTTTATCATTTAAAAATATTTTTTAGATGAAAATAAATATCCCGATTTCTAAAAAAATTCTCCCGATTTTTGAGTGTCATAAGTTGGCAAGTATGCAACAGTAAGTCCCATGTAAGGTCATGCACTTTTGTGAAATAAAGGAAATTTTTTTTTAATTTTGTGTCCATGGTGCATCATACTTCACTGTTTGAAGTCTTTAGTTTATTCATGATTTTGTATTAGATTTAATTGGAATAATATTTTGAGTTCCAACCAAGATCAGTGGAATGAAAGAGGTATTCCACTGAGTAAAAGAAAGGAATAATGGAAGACTCCTTCAGAAAGGATTACAGCACTCTTTGGGGGGGGGGGAATTTGGATCTTTAAATAGTTAAAAAATGGCACTCAAAGTTAAATAACCTCATTCAAGAAATGGAGAGAAATACTTAGAAGCACAAGGAGGGACAAAATCAGCAAACATTTATTTACTGAGTTGAAAGACATCATCTTTGAATGGAATACTGACAGAGGGGCAAAAGTTTTAATTGTTCACAGGGCTGATGTACGGTTACTTGCTGTTGTAATGGTACTACTGTTAGATTATCCCTTGAAGAATTCAAAGTATCGTAATAGTGAAGGGATAGTTTATTGATGATGTGAAGAATCTCTAAGAAAGAAGATCAGAAATGCTGTTTAAGCTGGAAGACACTAAATATTATTAAATGTGCACTTGTATTTGAATTGTTTGTTGTTGGCATAGACTTTTATAAAAACCAGCTCTCCAGCATGAACTGCAGTGTTTATGGGTCCAGAATCTCTAATAATAATTGATTAAAGTGGTCCTTCATCAATCTGCAGTTCTTTCTTTTGATTACAAAAAGTCATGCATTCTGTGTATTTTATCATTTTGTCTGGAGGGAAAGCAAACTTTTCAGTTTTATGAGATGAAATTGGATCAGAGTATTAATCTTTCTTGTTCCTTATGAAAGTTCATTGCCTATTGAGAGGAAACGTTCATCCCAAAGTTCATGTGTTCAAAGAAGAATTTTAAAAAAAAAATTTGAGGTAAATGTCAGTATTCAACTAAGTGGAAAAACAACTACTGGTTAAAAAAATAGCTTACGTAGTTGACATATTTGAATACCTAACATAAAATGGAAGGAATGCTTGAGAATATATTAACTTGTACAGACAAAATTAAAGGATTAAAAAACAAAATTCGGTTTTAAAAAGGTATGGAGGCAAACAGTTCCCTTGAATGTTTGGTCATGTTGTAGTTCAAATCATAAAAAAGGACTACCAGAACTTTTAGATCAACAGCTATGTAGGCTTGTGAGCTAGCTTCATCATTATTTTGTGTTAACAAAGATCAAAAATTCATTTGAGTTCAAAATCTGTGTTAATCTTCAAACCATGTGACATTCAATTTACTTTTGAAAGAAAAGGGGGAGTTATTATACTTAAAAACAGTCATATCCTTGATATATACTGGTTATCATAAATTAAGGAAAAATCACAAAAATAATGATAACTCCCTCAGAAATAAGCCAAACTGTGTAAAATTTGAATATGTTGCCAAGTAAGAGTAGTTGAGTAAAACTGCAATATGCAAATTAGTGGTGCTGTACTCGGAATACGTCATCTGCGAGGAGCATAAAAGTGCATGTTTGAGAGCAAGCCCACATATTTCACTGTGATAGTGACATCAGAAATCTGCGATAGCCAATTCGTAACAATGACTTCCAGGTATCATTTGCCTGCAGAACTACGATGGAAAGCCATTGGGAGACTAGAGGCGGGATAAAGTCAAACAGAAGTGGCCAGATGGCTAAATATGAGTCTTTCTGTTGTTCATAGACTTTGGTGGCAATTTCAAACCACAGGTTCGGCATCTACTCCATTGCTGAAGCCACCGGAAGGTTGGTGTCAATGTCAACTGTGTGTAGAAGGCTTCACGAAGGTGGTCTGTATGCGAGACGGTCAGTCATTTGTGTGCCGCTCACTTCACGTCATAGGAGGGACCGTTTTCACTGGGCACAACAACATGTCCACTGGATGCCTGAACAATGGAGGGCTGTTCTCTTTATGGATGAGTCTAAATTTAGTCTAGAAAGCAATAGTATGCTTTATATGATATGGAGAGAACCTGGAACCTGTTATCATCTGTCGAACATCCGTGAAAGAAATGCATATAGAAGAGGTTGTGTCTTTGTTTGGGGTGGCATCTCTTTGGGTGGACACACAAACCACCATGTCTTTCTAAGGAAAACCATGTTCAGGTTTATAGAGATGACATCCTTGATGCTTATGTGCCCCCATATGCCGGGGCAATTGGTGATGCTTTCCTGTTACAGGACGACAACGCAAGACCGCATAGGATTCACATCATAGATGATTATCTTCAACAGGAAAGAATCATGCACATGGAGTGGCCAGCTCGTTCCCCAGACTTGAATCCTGTCGAGCATGTTTGGGAGGCTTTAGAGAGACATCTAGCTGCTCTCAATCTGCTCCCTCAGACCCTTGCCGCGCTTGCAACTGCTTTGCAAGAGCAATGGCTCTCGCTTCCTATGGATCTGATAGACCGCATAATTAAAAGCATCACACATCACTGTATGGGCTGTATTGCTTCTAGAGGCCATCATATTCCATACTGAAGGTACTTTTCCTATAGCAAACTGACACCTTCAATTTGTTCATTTTATAGATGTGCTAATTTCTCTACTACCATAATTGTGTGGTAATTTCTTTTTATGTTATTTGATACCTTAGTATGTGTTGTGTATTGTGGTTCAGTTTCATAAAATTCTACGTGTAACTTTTTTAGTAATCGTGATTTTTGTAATTTTTCCTTAATTTATGATAACCAATGTACGAGGGTCAGTCAAAAGTTAGTTGCACTGCTTAAGAAAACAAAACAGGATAGAAATTTTACAATAACTTTATTTGTATCTTAAAGTTGCATTCAAAATCTACTTTTCAACGTAATTGTCTCCATTATTTAAGCATTTGTCTAGGCGTGGTACAAGTTTTTCGATACCTTCTGCAAAGAAATCACATCCAATATCCGATAACCATTGTTGGGCTGTAGCTTTCACTTCGGCATCCGAAAGATACCGTCTCTTTGAAAGTTCTTGTTTCAGGAGACCAAACACATGGAAGTCAGGAGGTGAAAGGTCTGGGCTATAAGGAGGGTGATTCCGCACTTCCCACCTAAACTTTTTCAGAAGTTCCCACGTTTGTTTTGCTGCATGCGGTCTTGCATTGTCATGCAGGAGCACAATGCCTTTCGACAATTTACCTGGCCGTCGATTTTTAAGTGATTTCCGCAATCGTTTTAGTGTTTCACAATAAGAAGATGCATTAATTGTGGCACCCTTCGGCATGAACTCTGTATGCACCACGCCTTCTCTTCGAAAAACA
>KK117993.1:222715-237571 GCA_000611955.2 Stegodyphus mimosarum | reverse complement strand
GTTCGACACTTTTTTCGTGTCGGGGAACTGCAATGTTTCCATTCGAGCGAGCTGCGTTTCGTTTCAGGTGAGAAGTGGTGAATCCAAGTTTCATCTCCAGTCACAATTTTGTCCAAAAAGTCATTTCCTTCCGTTTGGTAACGTTGCAGAAATGCAAATGCACTTTCAAAACGCTTTCCTTTATGTTCCTCCGTCAATAGACGTGGCACCCATCGAGCACAAACTTTACGAAATTCAAGGTGATTGGCGATAATTTTGTGCACACTTCCATGAGAAATATCCAGTTCACTTGAGATTTTGTTTATCGTTATGCGTCTGTTTGCAAGAATGCATTCCTTCACACGAGCAGCGATTTCCGAATTTGTTGCAGTTGCTGGTCTTCCCTCTCGCTCAGCGTCGTCAATATCTATACGTCCATTCTCAAACATGTTGCACCATTTCGTGATAGCTTGGCGTGACATTGCGTTTTCACCATACACTTCATGCAACTGCCCATAAATTTCAGTGCAGTTGCAGCTTTTTGCCCACAAAAAAACGAATCACTGCATGCATTTCCAATTTGGACGCTATTTGCAGCCGTCGAGACATGTTTGAGACTGATTATCAGAAAAACTAAACTTGCCTCGTGGAAGCCGCTACGTCACGCGATACAAGTGCATGTCTGAAGTGTTGCCACAAAGTTTCATCAAAATAGCCTCTGACAGAAAATTTTTACGAAGGAGTGCAACTAACTTTCTGACTGACCTACGTAGTTTAATGTGCTATTATCTCAATTCTGAACAACTTCAAAAAAGAAGTTTTCATCTGTTGGAGAAAAAACTATAAAATTATTTTCCCATTTGCTACTATCTACATTTGTGAACAAAGTTTCTTTTGTGTGCTTACCATTTTAAGACATTATCACTGAAAATCTTGATCATGAATTCCTTGTAGCTCTTTGAACCATAGAGCCAGATATTAAAATATTACGTTTATAGAAAAGCCGAGGTATCTCACTGAAATAAGGAAAATGCGTTAAATGTGTGCAAAAGAATGTTATAAATATTCATATTATCATTTTCATATCAAATTATTAGCATATTTGTAAATAATCAGTAATTTCTTTGTGTGTAATTAATTTTACTTTTTCATTTCCACATAATTTTAAAAATAAGTGTTTTGAAAATTAAATCAAAATTTCACTCTGAATTCTGGCAATTTAGTTCATAGGTAGAGTGTAAAAAGTATGCCAAATATTAATCGTTACAGCATTGAGGATATATGGATTAGGTATTTTCTTTCCATTTGTTTTGTGTATTTCATGCTTAGGACTGCATAGGAAATGAATGTTCAACTGGAATGTTTATGTATTATGATTAAAAAATATTTAAAAGAATAATCTTACTATAATTCCAAGTAAGAAATAGAAAAAAAAATTAATCGTGTTAAAAAGGAAATATTCCTTCATAGTAGTGTGGATTTACTTAACACTTATGAAATATGCCCGTAATGTGAAAAAAGTTGGGAAACATTGGCTTAGAGAATCAAATTTGTGCTTAATAAGTGAAAATATTGTAGCTTTCAATATCAATAAATTTTTATTTCTAAAATGTTCATTTATTTATTTTGTTTTTAGGTTGTTGACAGAAGTGACCTGAACAAAATGACAGCATCCAACCTGGCTATTGTTTTCGGACCAAATCTTCTGTGGGCTCGAAATAAGCAGGCATCTCTGTTTTCTATCACAAAAATAAATCACTTCACTGAGTTCCTCTTGAAGTACCATGATTTGATTTTTGCTAAATAATTCATTGAATGAAAAGAACTGGTGCTATAGCATGTAACTTCCCAGTGTTCAGCTAGTTGGCTGATAAGCAAAACTTATGTAGGAATGTACTTTATCGCCTGGTTTCAGTAATTATTGTCAGTACTGAATGGGGTTGCTGCCTTTCGGTTGCGAGACGCACATGTTAGCAAATGTGGCATGGCATTAAAGTATATTTATAGAAATTGTTATTGAAGACCTCTTAGTATCTGTGTGATATTCTTGCTCAAGAAATACTCAATAGTTGTTCGTGTTTAGTATTGGCATATCATTAAAACAAAAAAGTGTGTTTCATAGATATTTTGTACAAATTATTGTAAATTTCCATTATCAAGTACTGCAAGTTAAATGTTAAATTTATCGGATTTTATGGTAAAATATTAGAAAAGTAAAATTAAAAAACTGATTAAATGTCAATATAGATTACGAATTCTTTTTACTTTTTATATTGTAAGAACCACTTTGATATATATATATATAGCATTAAAAAGCACTTTTATCTTTTTTCATACCATTTTATCATTCCCTTACATAACAGTTATAAATAAATTTGTGCTAATAAGTATTTCAGTTATGTAGAAGATGCTTAGTTGTTTGGATATAGATATAAATAAAAATAATCCATGATGGAACATAGTTTTCTGGATTTGGAAGAGTACATTGGATTTCAGATAATTGTTGTATTTTGGGAGTTTGTAACTTGTAGATATGTCTAGGTAGTTCCCATCATTTTGTGACATGTATGTAAAAGTAACAGTTTTAAAACTCAGTTTTTATATATGGTTACATGCTTACATTGGAAGGCCTCCAATAGTAAATTATCTGTATGCATAACCTCCATATAACATGATCACAAAGTTCCTAAAAATTGTTTTGATGCAAACTTATGTTTCAAAACAAAGAATAAATATTCCAAAACAAGGGTTAGGCTCCAAAAAAGGAATAAAACTGCATTGTTTTCCTTTTACAACTATCAGAAATATATTTGTCAAAAGTGTGTATAGTTGATCAATTTAAAATAATACCAGCTTTACCCTCTCCCCCCATTTCACTTGAGAAACATTGAGTTATATTTTCTTCATGGGTATTTTCATTTAAATTTTCTTCTGCAGCAACTTGTATTTCATTTTTTAAAATATTTAAATTTATTTGTCCTTTTTCATTATAATTTCAAATTTTAATATAGCTACTTTGAACCTTTTAGTTAATGATCAAGTCAGACTATCAGTGTCATATTATCAAATAGAGAGAATCTAGAACTGGTCATTAGCACATTTCTGAACAGATATGTTTGGTAAGAAGCAATCTGTACTCTTCCCACCATGAAAAGACTTTGGTTACAAACATCAAGTAAACCTTATATTCTGTCTAAAGACCTTTCCTTCATCCCATATTCTCACTGGAAGTTAATGGTGTCTAATACTGATCAGTGTTGACTTCTAACCACTGTTAAGTCTAAAAACTGGTGTGTAAAATAGTGCAGCCAGCAGCAAAAGATGGAAATGAGGAACCAGATTCCTTTTTATTACCTGTTTAATACGAAGAGTTTCCTTTCATACATATATAATTAAAGCCTCAAAAAAAATTGAGGAATCTGTTTTCTATTCCAACTATCAAGTGGGGTAGGTTGTTTATTTCTGTGAGAGGTTAATTTCCATATCATGATGAAGTAAACCTGTATAAGGAGAATATACGTACTTGATTATCTTTCCAAAAATGTACTGGGTCTGAGTTTGAGTATGATCCCAAATCATTATAATACTTTTATCCTCCAACCATCGAAAAGTTAAGCTCCAAAAATTGCAAAGTTCCCAAATATTCCATTAAAAGATATGTTCTTGATCATAATTCCAAAATGTCCCCGCTATTTTATAGACATGTTGAAACATGTCTAAACTATAAAGATGCACATATGCATAATTTTTTAGAACTGTCTGTAAAAATGCTGTTGGACATACATACCAGCCAGTTGAAAAATGAAGTACTAGTTGTTTGTGAATACTTTTTGTGAAATACTTCCAAATGGTTTTAGTTCCCCGCCCTATTAAAATTTTACTTTTGCTTGGCTGGGAAATATGAAAATAATTTTTAGAATATGAAAACTGTAATATATTGCAGTGAAATCTCTATTAAGCTTTCACCCTCAGTTTGAGAATTTGGGTTTTCTTTGGACATGATTTTTATTTTATTATTTATATTCTCGAAAATATAGATCATATGAAAGGTGATTGTCTGACAATCACCATAACAAATTTCACTGCAATAAAATTGGCATACCTCCACTTTTATTATTTTATCACATTCCAAAATTTGAAACAGTATTACAGCCGTGTCTTCTTACAGTGAAAAGTTAAACAATGAAATAAGTTGTAGTTTAGGAAAAGAAAATTTCTCGCATACTTTTTAAAACTTTTAAATGATTGACTAATTAAGAATATTATGATTTTATTTAAAAGAAGCATTTGTTTTGCAAAAGCAACAAATTATTTTAAGTAGCAGCAGAGAAAGGAATGGCAACCCTAAGTCAGTTACTAGTTGACAATCTGTTACGAATGGTTGCTGTAGGGTTTACAGCATTTTGTAACTAAAAGCACACCCTGACCTCTTTTGTGCACACCAGTCGTTACAGCATTAACCATTCAAATTGAGAAATATATATTTTTTTTATTTTCTGAGACTTTTTACTCCCTGTTATGTCATGTGATGAATAATCATAGAGGAATGTATATGAGAACAGGACCAGTGAATATAAATGTTTTCATTTGAAGTCATGTACAGAGTGTATTGTTATTTTGTTCATTGTCTGTATTAACATTTTATGTACATTAGAAATTTCTTTTATTTCATAAAATAGATATATAAATGTATGTATATTTTGGATCTGTCTGTTCTGAAAGTGTGTATTCTATCATACTCAGTTTGTAATGAAGTTAATCTTGATTTTTAAATTTATTTATTTTCAAGTTTTACTTGTTAATTAAGAGTTTATGAAATACATGTTTCTGTGCGTAAGAATGTGTGAAACTTTTAAATGAAAAATGGCAAATATATATCATTGAGCTTGGAACTATTTTAAACGACTGCATGATTTTATATGTGGATAAATTATGCTTACTATCAGATGCAAAGAGTGTATTTATTGTGCAGCATTTTTATTTTATTTTTTATACTTATGGAAAAAAATGAGGAAATTCTTAACTGCCTCATTTTTTAATTTCATTCCTTTAGTGCTGTTGTTTCTCCTGTAATAGAATTCACTGTTAAAAAAATATTCCACTCTTTAAATTATATTTAACTATAACTTTCTATCTTTGAAGAAGTCTGCAATAAATGCTTAGAAGAAGAATTTTTTTGGTCAGGTATAAGCAGAGCGATCCATTTAAATGTATTAAAAATTAATATAAAAGCAGTTCATATGTTGCTTCCCAAACATTACAGCTCATCTAGATATTCGAGTAACCAAAAAATTGGATTATCTTCTTTCTGTAGGCCAAATATATATTTATTGTAATACATGTGAGAGATTTCTATTCTCTTCATTATATTTTAAGAAATATTATGCAATTAAAAGTGTAAATTGTTTTTATTTCAATAATTGTGAAATATTTTTGTAGTGCAAAATTTAACAGTGGAATTGTTTTTCAGTTACCTAAACACATGACCCATTTCAACCAAAGTAAAAAAGTGAGATAAATTTGCTATGCCTTAAGTCTTTATTATATTTTTACTATGCAAAAATCTGAGGTTTTTTTTTTTTTTTTTACAAACTCCACAACACTGTGCTGCAAAGCAAGTTTCTTACTAAATAGCATATTTCTATGAAGTTAAAATAATTTTTTAATTGAAATAATAAAACTTACAATGCAATATTTCTTTAAAATATATATATAGTGTTAAGTTATTTAAATTTTCAAAAAAAGGGGGTTGAAAGCATTAATTAATAAACAATAAGCTTAATTATATTTAACTAGAAAAGAAAACAAATGATTCGTATAGTTAGAATTGTTATATGCCTTACTTATAGCAAGTTACATATAGCATATTTTTTAATGAGCTTTCTGAGCCAGCACTAATGCTGGTTAAAGGATTGTATTTTTCATAATAATATTAAAATAACATATGTACAATATGAATATGTTTCACGTGCATTTCAGCCAATTTGTTTTATCAGATTATGAGTTATGGGAGAAATGATAGTACTAATATGTGTTCTCATTTTCCGTTTTTGTACTGGGAATTGTATTTATTCTTACCTTTTTCTGTGGTGCAACTTTTCAGTTTTTTTTTTTTTTTTTTAAAGAAAAACCCCAAAATCAGTTGTGTGTGCTTTAAATCAGGTACCTGAGGATGTATTTTTACCATCATGTGTATTTTATACGTGCTAGATATGAAGTTTATGATTACAAAGAACATTTGCAGCTGTTAATTGTATTAATTTGTCGCATGTTTCAGAAAACGATGCTGTAGGTCACATAATATTCCCTGTGAATATATTATATACTTGAATTAACTAGCTTGTATTAATTAAGTCATAGTTTTGAATATTACTAAATGTTTGAAAGTTTTTAACTACATTATTATGAATGTCTTTTAATATTTAATCCTTAATATAAATAATAAATTTCTGAAATTGGTTTTTATAGGAACTTTTTATATGTGGTATCAACCTGCTAGTGATTTTTAATATACTGACCTTATTTCAGACTAAAGGCAGAGCATTTTTATTTTATTATTCAGATTACTAGAGATTATAGGCCTTGGGTGTATCCTACTAAAATGTGTATTGTAGGAATTGTAACCTCAGTTTTTTAATATTGTCAGTCTTGTTCATATTTGGTAACTTACCTCTCTCTTTTAAACATATGATGTGATTAATGTAAGGTCTACTGGAAAATTCTGTCCATTTGGGAAGCAAAAGAAAATAATACATTTTTCAAGCGTTTAATGACATTTATTGCACAACATAATTTCTCTCATTACTCAGACCTCTTCCCAGCATAGTGGTAAATTGTAAATACGATTTTTGAAAAATGTCTTGTCCTTAGAGACAAAGAACTCAAGTAGTGCTTGGCTCACATCTGCTTCTGTTTTGAATTATTTCCCTTCAAACTATTTTGCAAGGAGAGAAAGAAGTGATAATCGGAGGGTTCTACGTCTGGGAAGTATGCAGGATGTGGCAGAATTTTCTCAGCCTAGCTCTACGATTTTCTCGTGAGTCCCCAAAGCAGCATGTGGTCTGGCATTATCATGATGCAGTATGATATGCTTTCTATTGAATGTCCCTAGACTCTTTTCTTTGACTGTTTTGTCTAAATCATCCATTTTCTGACAGTATTTTTCTAAATTGAGCTTTTTGTTGGGTTTCCAAAGCTCATAATGCATTGGTCCGTGGATGTCTGATTATATCTACAGCATTCTCTTATTCAGGCTCAAGCTCAGTTTGGAGATGAAGAGGGCAGGTTATCCAGGCTTTTTCTAGCGTTGTTTTCATTATCTGGTTCGAGAAGGGTTCACTTTTGTTTTGAGCAAGCAGAGATATGCATATGGCTATATGTTCATGGAAATTTTTTCACTTAAGTCATGAGGCATCTATTTGGGATGTTTATAAACCTATCCTAGTTTACAAATATGGTTTGAAACATTTTGTTCAGTTAAGCTTTTTCGCTATCTCCAGTGTCATCCAAAAAGGACCTTGCTCTCTCGTGGTCTTGACAATATCATCATTGATGAAAGATGGCTCCCTAGAACTTTGTATATCATGAAGATCAAAATAACCATCTTCAAAATTTTCAAACCATCTCCTGGACATTCTGTTGAAACTATATTTCCACCAAAAACTTTCGTTAAATTTCAACATGCTTCTGTACTATTTCTTCTTTGTTGGAATTCATATAAAATGCAGTATCGTAAGTGAACTTTATCGGACAGAAATTTCTAGTAGACTATATAAAATGGCAGACCAGTAAATTTTTCTTTTCTCATAAAAGAAAGAAAGAAAACTTGTTACTGTTTGTTTTCATTTCAGCTAAAGGATAACAATAAGTTGTTATGAAAAAAAAAATTTTTTTTTAAATTTCAAATGTCTTTTTAATGTTTACAAAATTAATGTTTTTTAAAAATGTGTTTTTATTTTTTAATTTTAAAAATGAATTTAAAACATACTTGTATAATTCTTTGTGTGAAAAATTTGCTAAGTGTCAGATTTTAAGTTAATGTCTTTTCTTTGAATCTGTAGTTAGAATATTTTTTTGTTTTCTTTTGATTTTTATGTAGTAGAACATACAAAAAAATTAAAATTTTTTGTATGTTCTAAAAATTTAGAAATTACGCTAGTAATTTTTTTTGAATAATAGAATTTCAGGTTTAATAATAAAATCCAAATTAAAGATTTTTAATAAATATTAATAGCATTCAAAATTTTGAACATTCTGCCAATTATTTTATAACTCATAAACATAATTTTGGCTTCGAATTCAAAAAATAAATATTTTAAATATGCTGCCTTGTTTTGTAGTTTTTGTAATTTCTTCTCCCCCAGTTTCAATTAAATTATGTATACTCTCAGGATAAAACGTCTGATCTTAATTGCATAAAAGTAATATGCAGTTTACTGTTTATGCAAATGTTTTTCATTTGTTACAATAACAGGTGTTTAGTCTTTCATGTACCTTTTTTAGTTA
This sequence comes from Stegodyphus mimosarum, assembly GCA_000611955.2. Taxonomy (NCBI): domain Eukaryota; kingdom Metazoa; phylum Arthropoda; class Arachnida; order Araneae; family Eresidae; genus Stegodyphus; species Stegodyphus mimosarum. The sequence continues at coordinate 229,087 of KK117993.1, read as the reverse complement.
TTTTTTTTTGATCAAACTATTTGGAGTGCAATACGTGTGATTTTTGTTCTTTGCCCCCTCTTCGTTTTTTGAATGTATATGCTAAAAAGTGCCATTAGGATTAAACTGATGAAAATTTGTAAAATTATACAGAATTATAAATACTTAAAGAATGACATGACAGTTGTAAATATTTTGTTGTAGTTTATGTAGTTTTTTTTCCCCCCCCAAACTTGTGTATCAACATTTTTATTTCTTTTTGTTGAAATTTTTGTTTTTTAATGAATCTTCTTTATTTAAAATTAGTTGCTCGGGCTATATTGCAAACATGCAGAGTTTACTTAAGCCAGATCTCCCAGAGTATTGCTAGAAGTTGATGAGGCTTTCTGGAACAAAGTTATGATTGAAAATTTGTAATGCATATGAATGTTATGTCTTCGCACATTTAAGAACTAACTTTCAGCTGCATAATGTATTGCAAGATATGGCTAGAGTTACGTAATTTAGGACTCTGATCGCTCTCTGATGTGATAAGTAACTGAAAGAAAATTTATGGATCAGTATGTGTAAATTAAGGCAATAAATGTAAGTTTCATATGTAGTTTATGATTTACGCTGTTTAAAAGTTTCTGGTATATAGTGTGCTTTTTCTTTTCTGTTACATCATTATCAAATTCAAATTTGAATATTTTTAACCTCTTTGTGGTTTTAAAGCATTCTTATAATTTCCTGTGATATTACTATTCTCATACTTATATTTAACATACATATTTTTATGAGTTAAAGTCACTGTAAATATATTATAAGTTCTTCAAGTAACTTTTTATTTATTTTTTATATTATTTTGTTCAATGAATTTTATTTTAGTACACTTGCTGCTGCAATATAAAATGAAAGTGATTATGTGGGTTGCACGGGTTGAATTTTAAGAAACAGATTTTTATTCATTAAAGGAATGAAATAAAACTGCAAATACAAAAGTAAAAATGAAAATTTGTATACTTCAGAATGCGAGATCATTGATTATCTTCACGATATCTAGAAAATATTGAACTAATTATCAGCATAAGTATAGTACATGTATCAGCCATTATCATGCAGAGGAATCTGGGAAACTGAGTCAAAAAAATTATCTTATCTACCTCTTTTTTTTAATAGAATTCTTTCTTCCTAATGCTTGATTGAAATCCGCATAAAATCAGATATATTAGATTTCCAAGTGCATATATTACAGCACTTAAACTTTGATTGGCAACCACTATTTATAAAAGATAACTAATATCTTTGTAGAATTCCAAATATTTATATTAACTGGGCTAGAGCTCATCTGGATAAAATCAGATTTACTTTTTTATTCCTACATTTATATAACATAAGTAAGAGGTTTTATTTCAACAAAGATTGTGAAATTAAAAAAAGTCAAATATTTATTCCATAAAATAAAATAAGTAACATATGTTTTTTGACAAAATTAAATGATGAAACTGCACTCTTGTCCAAAATTATTTTCATGTGCATCAAATGAAGGATTTCTCAGAGAATGAATTATAATTTTAGGAATTTGTGTGGAATGATACATAACACATAAATACTAAAGAAAAAATTTAAGAGCATATGATATAAAACTAGAATGAAATAATAAAATGGTAATAATATGTGAAAAGGAAAATTAAGAAAAATACTTAAGGCTCATGAATTTAATATGGGGTAATATTTCCTCTGCTTCAGTTGTGGTGTTCTTTACATCAGTTAAAGTGATCTCTTTGTGTGTGGGGGGGATTGATAGTGTCTGTCTTTCTGGCACAAAGGCCTTTTTGATTAAGCCTTCTGCATGCCGTTTGCCATAATGCAACAGTCCCAGTGGTGGCTGCAAGCTTCGAACTTAACTGCTGATCACTAGACTCCCTGTTACAACGTGCAGTTATTGCCAGATATCTATCTTGAGAAGCAGTTGTTATTTGCTTATGGCCTTGTCCAGGGCTAACTTTACAGCAGTTTCAAAGTTCTGATATTGTTTCCGTATCATAGAGACTGTCTGTGTTAAAATATTCACACATCATGCTGTTTCCTTGATTGTCCACCCTTCTTCTCTAAGCTGTTGATGATTTTTCACTTCACATATTCCTCCAAATGATACTTCGGAGCCGTAAAGAACCATTTTGAGCCCTTATACACTGAAATCAAATGCTGTGTTGCAAAATTTCGCTCATAGAATATCATCATTTTTGGGTATGTAATGCACAAATTTGGATGCGAGTGTATTTTTCATTTGCCTAACTATATATGCAGTTGCAGAATGAGATAAAACATTTAAAATTATTTTTATGTATATAATAAATAAAACTTAAATGCTTAGTCTTATTTTTATTGTCCTAAAATTAAATGCTGTTATTTTGCTTAAAACAGTGCGTGCACATACCTTTTTCTTTGAAAAATTATTTTTTAAGTATTTTATATAATTTTACTTGAAAAATTTTTTATGCTTTTTCTGTTTTCTAAGATCTTATTGTAATGGTGTTAATATTCTTTGAAATTTTAAAATTTAAATAGGTAAGAAATCGTACCTAATGATGTTTCATCACAGAATTGTAAAAATTATTACTGTAACTAAATTTATATTAGTGTCAGTTTGCACGCAGTGTGTCAGTACAAATTTTAAATTTTTGGAAAATGCAGTTTGTTTTTTTTTTTTTTATAAAACAAATTCTTATACACTATTATTAAAATAAATCAAGAAACATGATCATCTGTGTATAAAGATGACACCCTGAAAATTTCATATATCTATGACATAACAATTTGACTTATTAAAACTCGAAAATCAGCCAAAATTCTCACTTTTTGTGTTCTTACCTTTTGTGCAAAAGTGATGATTCCTATTAACAAAATGTGAAACAAATCGTTAAGTCCAAAAATAAAAATAATTATCTTATGCATAGATTATAGTCTCATTCAAATAAATACTAGGATTAAAAGAAAATAGATAAATTTGTGAAAATAAAATTTTATTCTTATTTGTGTATTTAATATCTTTTTATTCAACAAATATATTAAAAACGTTTAATTGGCAAGTGTAATTTTATGTGTCCTAAGGGTGGTGGAAATGAGTGATATGGGTAAATAAAGATCTGCTGTATGGTAAGGATTTTGCATTCCTTAACTACTAATCACACAAAATCTTTGGCACAGGGATAACTTTATATGGAAGATTAAAGCGTGTGTGTTAAATTTTAATTGTTGCTGAAAAAAAACAATAGAATGGTTTTGCAATCTAGAATTGTGTATTTCATAATATTGATTATCTTGATGAACTTGCTGTAATTTTTTTATGTAAAAGTCTGAAAACCAAGACTGCATGGGTGTAGTAACTTTCATTGTTTTTTTAGGTATAGTGTAGATAAATGAATTTCAAACCTAGATTCAAGATAAAGAAGAAACAAAAGGGGGGAACTGTAATAGAATGTTTATTATCAAATGATGTAAGTCTTGTTAATTGTGGTAACTTTTCAAAGGGAAAAAGCTTTTTTATTGGGAAAGATGGAACTGAGGTAATATGTCAATCTTGTATATGAAACACTCATATTCTGTGTGACATTTCTGTAATAGTTTAAATAATGTGCTTTTGTACAAGATTGTAGTTTCTTTATGATCAATTTTTTTTATGTACTTCATAGATGTTTTCTAAGCTGTACGTGCAGTTAAATTAGTAGGAGAATAAATATGGGCATCTTTTGCTCTGCCGTTAGAAATGAATAATTTCTATTTCACTGTAAAGCCAATAAAAAAGGAGCACCACCTGCATGAATATATAAACTAGTATTTTTGTATGAATTGCTGTGCCATCAAGGATTCCAACACAAGAAGAGAATTTAGTATGTGTGCATATTTGAAATTTACCCTTGGTATTCTCCCCCTTATTTCTGAAAGGTTGTGTACTAACATTTGCAGACATATTAAAAATTTTCTATTGATATGGAGAGTTTGGGCAAAATCAGGAAATACCTAGTTTTGTATTTTTACTTCCTTGTAGAAAGTAAAGGAAGTATTGTAATCGCAAAAAATTTTGGGTATCATATATTAATGAAATTATCCATTTAGACTTTTTTTTTCTTTCTTTCTTTCATGGCATCTGTACCTGCATACAGAATACAGGACTCCTTTTTTCCAAAACAGATTGTAAAATGGGAGGTTAGTAGTAAAGGGGAAAAAAGGAATTTTTTTTGTGGCATCTGTGTATGTACATATGTATGTATGTATTTCACATAACTAAATTAGCCATAGAACATTGAAATTTTGTATATGGGACGCATCTTCTTTTTTTTAATGCAATCATCAGTACCAAACATATATATACCTGCCTCCTTAACCAGCTAAGTCCTTACCTGGCCTTTATTTTCGCAATCATTGGTCATAGTCATATACTTCCGAGTTACAAAAGTATATCAAATAATGAAAATGTTCATGCTTTGACAATGTCAAATTTAACAAAATTTAATTTTCAACAAATAGCAAAAAACTTTAATGCAATCTTCCAGTTCTATGCTTATATTTGGGAAAGTTTTATATTCATTATGACAAAATAAAATTAAAAGAAGTTTGGCTCCCAAACGTTAAAAATTTGCAATTTTTTATGTTATTTTTAACTAACCTTGAGGGATCGGTTCATTAATTTGATAAAACAAATTCAAATGAAGAGCAGCAAAAATATGTAAAACTTAATATACCGTGCAAGGAAGTCATGTGGTGTCCACATCAGATTTTTTATGTAAGTTTTGTACTCTCAAGTGTGTTTTGCCAACCACATCAGATAAATTATGACCTTTGCATCGAGACGAGCAGATATTGTAGACATGGTAACTTTTTCTAACTAGAAGCAGTACATTACATACTGTATGTTTACCCAAAAGATCTTTCAAAATATACTCGTAATTGATTTGTCTTTCAAATTGTAATTAGATTGCTTATCAAGGCCAGGTAGTTTAGTAACACTAAAAAATGTTTGATTTTTAATACTGTGTCCAATCAGTAATTGGAAACATTAGTATTTTTCTAATTAATAAAAAGTATTTGTAACATTTGTTCTTCATATATTACCTCATTTTGTATGGGGACGTTTTTGATTTTTAATCATACCAAACATGATCATTAGTGGTAAACTGATAATTAAATCGTAATTTAAATAATTTATATATATATATGCAAGATGATAGAGTTATGCTGCAACTTATGCAAAGGTACAGATCAACAATCTAATGGGATTGGCACAATAAAAAGACATCAAGATGAAACTTCATAAATAAAAGAAAATAATGAAATTTAAACAAAACTGAGTAATGAAAAGCCTTATGAATAAGATATTCTACTGTGAATCATCAGTTAGAATTCTCTTATTGTCTAAGTTTTCAGACTTTTACTGTATTTATTTTTTAGTCCTTTAATAATAAATGAGAATGAAAAAAAAACATTCTCAGAAACTACAACATTTGAATATAAAGTTAAATCCTGTTTGCTAAATGCTGTATTAAATTGAAAATAAATTGTAATTTTATTTTTCTGCATGTTGTTTTGAGTTTCATTTGCACCGGATATTATATTATTTTCATTATATTTATTCGTAATATCTTGTGTAAAGATGGTATGTGCTTTCTATTTCTCTTTCAGTAATGTTGGAAGTATAAAAAATCTTGTCTTCAGTTTTCTGTGTGTAAAACAATAAGATACACATTTCTTGCTGGAAAGTATTGAAAATATGTAACTCTTTGATCATGATATCTAATTTATTCTACTTTTGTATTTCAGATATATCTTAATTTGTTATTTTTGTATACAGTTAAGCGTTTAATTTTCATTAATTATTAAATCTGAGAACATGTTTTTGTGACCTTTAATTCAGAATTCATGTTAATGCATACATTTAAAAAAATTATGTATGTCATTTTTACATATTTCATGTTTGTTGTAACTATTAATGTGAAAATACTGAATATCTTTGATAAAAAAATTCAAAGTTATGATGCAAACAAAATAACATGAACAAAAACATATAAGGTGGTGTAAAAAGTTATATATATTATGTTGATACTTTTAAATGAAGCAAATTTGTTACTTAAAGGTTTATGAATTGCTTATAATATATTTTATTTTGGCTGATTATTATTTAAAATATTCTATGTGTGTTGTCTTAAAGTATTTTGCTTTGTATATGTATGTTGCTATAAAGATCTATCTATATATTGCTTTTTATCAATTGTTCCCAAATGGTAACATGGGAGGAAAAAGTCAGTTATATACCACTTTTAATTTTTTTTATTTTTAAACAGCTGTTTCTTTTAATGTATTTGAAATGTTTAATTTGAGTGATTGTAATGTTTTATTGTATAATATGCTTTATAT
>KK117993.1:194774-217049 GCA_000611955.2 Stegodyphus mimosarum | reverse complement strand
TTCCCCTAAACCATTACGGAACGATCGCCAGGCTTTACTGTTGGTTGAAGGTTTCTCAATTCATATTTTTTATTTGGTTGTTTCCATATTTTACGATAACCATCTGCTCCAAATAAGTTATACTTATTTTCATCACTAAATATAACTTTTTTCCAAAGTTTAGAGGCTCGTTGCGTATTTTTTCGTAAATGATAGCCTTTTCTTTCTATTAACTTCAGACGCATAATTTTTTTTTCGAACTGGTCATCCATTATAGGACATTTCTTACAGTTTGGGTACAGACTTCTTTCTTAATCAGTAGTTTCAGTTCTGGACCACTTAATGTCGGACTTTTTTACTGTAAAAGATACAGTTTATTATACTTGGTCATCTTTTTTGATAGCCAGCTTCTTATACTGTTTACAACATTTGTGGACTCCAGATGCCTTGTATTTTAAGTTGAAAATGGTCTTTTAATGGTTTGAGCAATTTTCTCGTATGTTTCTCGAGATTTCCTCCTATTAATTGCACTTTTCCTTTTTTCAATTGTAGTTCCTTTTCTTTTCCGAGACATTTTTTAATTTCCCATTTAAAATTGCAGAAATGAGTATGATTCAAGCACAAAAGTTTGAAATAACCCTTAAGGCAATACTCTTGTAACATTTAAGGATGCGTTCAAGTGTTAAACTTTGTAACCCTTCAAACGAGCTATGAATGGCAACAGTTGAATATTTTTGGCGATAAAAACAGGTCGTTTACAAGAAAGACGAATTGTTTTTTCAATATGATTTTGCATTTAATGATTAATATAGACTTTGATAAACACTACAATAAACGAAGGTTAACACGCTAGCTTTCTGCCGGCTATATAAAATAAAGCTGCTCAATGATGCTGAAAGAAAATTACATAATCTAAAAAATGCACATCATGAAGCTGAAGAACCGGGGGTTTGAAACATAACTGGCACTACAGGGTAGTTGGCTTGAAACTGTAGAGACGTACCAAGCTGCTCGAGAAGTGGCGCCATCTATCTTGTCCTGGGAGAGTTAGTCCATTCATCGTTATGAAAAACCTGAAAAGAGAGTTACATATTTTCTAGTACATCAGTAAAGTACAACGCAAGTTATAATTTTTCTTCTTGCGAATTCTTGTTTTTAAAGACTTCAGTAATCTACTGAAAAATTCAGCGACTTTAACTGTGTTTCAGAAAAGAAATCTTTCACAGCGTTAGAGTCCATCTCATCAGGAGCAGCTGATGCATGCGCAGTAGCTTTAACATCTGAGGATGCATTCCTGACTTTAGAATCCTTCTTAGCGGGATTTTTAGTAAACACTGATGTTGATTTAACTTCAGATTTTCTTGGGGGATTTTGTCGAAAATTTCACAACCTTTATAAGAAGAAACATGACTCTGTTTACATCTAAAACAGATTGGTTTATCCTCATTACGTAAATCACAGGTGTAGATAAGATGTTCTTTGCCACACTTCATACACCTCGGAGAGTTATTACAAAATAGCTGACCGTGTCCAAAACGCTGACAGCAGAAGCGAATTAAGTCATGAGTGAAAGTAACGAAATATTCTTTTCTCTCCTAAGGTGCGAACTTCCAATTAGCCCACACATATCTGTGTGTACTAAATCTAGTGGATTTTTACATTCTAAAGCCCATTTTTTGATAAGGTTTATCTGTTAGTTTTGCTTGAACATTCAGCACTATGAGTGCATTCTGTTAAGTTAACGCCGTCTGCCAGATCATTTTTCTGAAGTGTTTTTATATATCTATATTTCTGTGACGTAAAATTTGATGCCATTACGTGTACAGTTTATATGATGCAATAGCATTAACTAAATACATTTTCTCGTGAATTGAGCTTGCGATCAATTTATATGAACATTGTTGAGCTTTGCCGTGAGCTATAAGTACACTGTTTCTTTTAGTGGTACACTTATAACTATCAAACATAACCTTTATTGGTACACAATTGAACAGACTGTTAAGTTACTATCTAAATCTGGTAAGAATTTAATCCGTAAGAATTTAATTTTAGCAGCATTTGCTACAGTTACTGTTCGTTTATTTCAGTCATTTAACTGAGGAAAAAAGTTCATATCACTTCTGATGACTCCTAAGATGATAACCCATTCTTGCATTTCTGAATTATGTTCATTTTCTGCTTTTAGAACTTGCTTAAACTGAATTCGCGAATTCTCAGGTTCAACACTTCAGATATTTATCTTCTTTAACTTGTTTTGTTTTATGTTTTCCACACTTTGCTTGTTTGCTATTTGACATGCATTACTTTTATAATTTAGAGAATATTTTTTCACTTCGCTGTTATTTATACCCCGAAGAGCCATTACATTATGATCACCCTCCATCTATAACAATGGGCTGCCCCAGGAAAAAAACTACTGCGCGTGCGAGGCTGATGTTGGAGTATATAAAGCGGTTATGCATCAGATAATGGTTTAATACTCAGGATCACAGTCAAGAGATACAAGGGCAGACGGGGACCAACACAATGTTTCTGCTGCCAAAAATTCTTCTATGCATGCAGGATAACTGCAAACACACACCCCGCTGTGTTAAATGCGGGGGTGAACGTGAGTCTAGGGACTGTTTAAAACTTTTTCCTCGGAGCCCCCATGCTGCGCCACTGTGGACAAGAACATACTGCAAATTTCGAAGGTTGCATGTACTATCCCCAAACGTGATCTGAGATAGTCATCCCTGGAGTCACCTACGCAGATAGAGTTATACAGATCAGCACCATGCCCAAGCAAACGGTGACGTCTCCGGAAGTGACTATTTTAACACAGAAACTTTAAGAAGCCAAGACCGTAATCGGTCAACCCACGGCAGCTTTGGCCATGCTAAAAGACATTATGCAAACTCTTCCGGTCTCTAAGCCAGAAGAAAATTCAGCCAAAATCGTGACAGTAAATCATGGATAATTGCACTAACTTCATGTGTACCCCATTGAAAATTTTTCTGTGGAACGCGAACAACCTCACCACAAAATTTCATGGGTTATACGATTTTCTAATTGTGCACGACTTCGACGTTTGCATGATCACGGAATCTCATGCTACGCCCTCAGACAGCCTAAGACTAGCGAACTTTGCCTCATACAGAAGAAACAGATTTCATCACCATGGCGGCGGTGCCTTGATTATGTTAAACGAACTCTGGATTCTTGCTTTATTTCTGTGGACAATTCTAGTTGTTATGAAGCCTTAAAAGTGTTTATTACTCTCCCTATACCTACTGTTTTCTGCACAATCTACAACTCCCCTGGAAATGTTCTCAATGAAACTCATATGGACACTCTTTTAAATTCTTCTATGGCAACGATTCTCGGTGGAGATATCAACGCTAAGCACTCTGACTGAGGTTACTATAACACTAACAGAAACGGTCACGTGATTCATCAATACGTCACCAGTAAACCAGTATTTCTCTATGTTCCTGATGAGCCTACTTATCAGCCGAATGTAAGCAATAGAAGGCATGATAGTCTAGACTTCTTTATCACCACTGTAAATATTCCCATGGCCATCTCTGTTCATAATGAACTCTCATCCGACCATGTTCCGGTCATAGCATATCTGGGCATCCAGAATAGCAAGGACCTTCCTCCAATTAAAATCACGAACTTGGATTTGTTCCATAACATCGTAGCCAGCGCCATGTTCAATATTGCCTCCTTAAAGTCAGAAGCAGATATCGATGTAGCAATTAGCAATCTCACGAACTTTCTTGCGAAATTCAGAGAGACCTACCAGAACTGTTGACGATAACCTCGACAAACACAAGCTCCTGGCTCATATCAGAGAGGTTATCAAATCTCGGAATAGGCTGCGCAAAGAGCTTAATAGGGCATGGGACCCTTCAATTAAAACCTCAATCAATAGGCTAAACAGAAAAATCAAAACCCTTATTCAAGAACATAAAGCGGCTACCTGGAACGGCAAAATCTCTAATATTAACTTTGACCCCAATTCTATATGGAAAATAATTAAAAAATTGAAAAACGATGAATCCTGGAATCTAAAATCGGCACAAGGGTGCACAATGATTGCTGTATTCGAACTCTAAGAAGGCGAATCTTTTTGTCAATCACCTTTCTCAACAGTTCAAACCCAACACCCAGCCGTCTAATTAGGAATCAGAGAATGAAATTGCCGAATTTGTGGAAAAGTGGATTATGTCGCCGGCTCCTCGCAATACTTCAAAATTTGCTTCTCCACTGGAAAGTAAAAGTATTACCAGATCGCTAAATCGGAAGAAAGCACCTGGAATAGTTTGCATTAATTACAAAATGCTGAGGAATATATCTGACAGTTTCAGTAAGATTACCAGCATCCTGAGTGCCTGCCTGCAAAATTCGTATTTTCCCAATGCATGCAAACATGCACTTATTTTCCTAATTCAAAAACCCGAAAAAACGCATGATAAGCCTTCAAGCTACCGACCCTTTAAGCCTACTATCTGCTCTCGATAAAATTCTAGAAATAATCATCTATAATTGCATTAAAGATTACTTCGGCGTAATAGCTTCAAAATAGCATGGATTCCGTAGGGAACTTTCCACAACAACGCAACTTGTGAGAATCACACAATTCAACGGAAGCGCGTTGCACAATAAAATGAATACTGCCATCCTGATGCTAGACGTGGCCAAAGCTTTTGACCGCGTCTGGCATACAGGTCTTATTTACAAACTCATTCATATGGACTTCCCGCGTGAGAACATTCTCATACTCCGCTCTTTTCCGCAAAATCGTACCTTCTCTGTCTGGCAAGGAAACATCATCTCAAGTGCCAGAAACATCCTTAGCGGTGTCCTCAGGCAAGTGTTATCAGTCCTTTTTATGCATTTTATACGTAAATGATTTTTCGGACTTCAGTAATGATCACAACGCCTTGCTCGCCTGCTATGCACTCCTAATATACGGCACTCCCACTATACGGCACTCCTAATAAAGTCTCGTCAGCCGAGCCATGCTCTTGCCAAGTTACAAGAAAAAATTCCTGTTATCGAGGACTGTGCGCTAAATGGAAGACCCGCGTTTATCCAGAGAAGTCGCAAGTCTTACTTATCAGAAAATTTCGTACCAAAGACAGCATCACCTTCTTCAGATATCAAGTTCCAAAAGTCACCCAAGCTGTCTACCTTGGAGTCACATTAAATTGCTCATTCACATGGTCTTCTCACATCAAACGAGTGCGCAGGAAGGCGTGGGGAGTAGCCTTGAGATTATATCCCCTTCTAAAGGATCAACTGCTGTCACTTTATAGTAAAAGGCAAATTTACACCTCAGTCATCCCGCCTATTCTTACATGAGCCTAGCCTACCTGCGCAAATGCCAGCGAAAGTGACATCTATTCCCTACAAAAAATTCAAAACAAGATTCTCAGGATAATCACCGGAGCTCCATACTACGTTAAAAACAAAAATCTGGGTGCTGACCTGAAAGTGGAGCTTATTTCTGATTTTCTGCACAGAATAAATGCTAAATTTTACTATAAAGCTACGCAGATCACGTCCGCCGGATTTTCAGATATATTCGTTTACGAAATATTTGAAGAAGACAAGGAAAATAGACCATTTGCAGCTTTTCTCTCAGATAGCGTAAACACGCAGAGACAAGATCAACATGAGTAAACTTCGTATCAATGTTATTGCAAATTTTAGATTTAAAAACTCAGCAGTAATCACAGGACTGCCGCCACACCCCTGATAGGACAATCTGTCATAGCATCCTCACCCGCCAGTGAGATTTCAGAGACAATGAGTCTCAATGTTTTCTTATTTTATTGTATTTTATCTTAAAGTACGCACCTTTATGGTGGACGAATTTGATGAGCCCTTATGTGTGAGGCTCCTCGCGGGATTCCGTGATGAGGTCTGGTAAGAGCGAAATTAAATCCCGCTGTAAACTAGAATATGCAATCAAAGCATCAATGGTTTAATTTCCCCAGAGCGATAAACTTAATTAAGTTCAAAAATCCAGCTGAGATAAACGAAATTATGAAGAAACTTCACCCCAGGAAAGCACCGGTATTGATGGCATTACTAATAAGGCAATGAAGTGTCTATCTAGAAACATCATCGGAGCTATCGCAAGTATCTTTAATGCTTAACCAGGAAAAAAACCACTCACAAACCGAAGGATACAGGCCCATTAAGAATGCTGAAGCATGTCCCTGCAGTGACGGTAGGTCATCGTCAGCTGCGTCTGCAGTGGGCCAAGAAACATCGGAACTGAACATTAGAAGAATGGAAGAAAGTTGCATGGTCCGACGGACCACATTTTATCGATGGGCGTGTGCTAATACGCTGATTTCCAAACGAAACCCTGGCTTCCAGATGCACAGTTGGACGGATACAAGGTTACCGAAAACCGGAAAAAACCATTATTTTGGTCGGAACGAAAACCGGAACTGAACCGAAAAAAAATATCGGTTTATTTCGGTTCGATATATCTTTCAGTCATTTTGTTACTGTTACCAACTTATCAATATTTTCTAATTTAACGTCAACTTTATAATTATCATTACATGTATACTGCTTCTCGATTTCCTATTTTGATATTCACTAGTATTTTTCTGTTTCAGTTTCGCATGAAACTACTTGTAGAAGACATATTTAATTCAGTTGATTAAACTAGAAGTATAGATGATTTTTTAAGAAAAATATCGAGTTATATTTTATTTTTCACATCTCAGCATGCGATCATCCACGGATGTTTGTATAGACTGTTTAGATAGACAAACCAGCTGCTCAGCAGGAAGTATGTGATGTACGCGTACTAATACGTGTCTTTGTCTAATTGGTCAGGAGACGTAAAAAGGCTAGTGACAGTCGGTATTAATTCCTGGAGACTAACTACAATGGTCAACTAGAAGTATTTAGTCAAGTAAAGAATAAATAAAAAATAGCGTGTAACTCTCAACCGGCTCTCTATTCTTTTGTTTTGCGCTCCAAACTCAGTTGCGCCCCTGACGGCCACCTTTTTCGCCAAGTCCTCATACGGCTCTGTCTTCTGATGTTGAATTACTGATAACGTAAGTACCAGTGTATTGATTTTTAAAATCTATTTGTTCTGTATACTAATAGCACATTTTCTCAGACTATATTTTAAAATTTGTCTATGATTTGTTCGATATTGTCTTTAGGGTGAATATTTAGTTACATTTCAAATTGAAATAGAATTTATGATTATATGCTTCAAATTCATGTTTTCATTTCAATAAATGCAAAATTCTTCATGAGCATATCAGTGGAACTTTTTAAAACCAATTACTGGGTACTCGGCCGAGTAGTAAATGACCGAGTACTCGGTACAGCACTAATTATTACTTAATTTATATTTGAGGGGCAGACCCTATTCTATAGCTATAATTTAATAACTGTATATTTTTAAAAATTTATTTGATCTATTTATTTTTTTTTCCTTTTCGTTTTTAGAATGGGGAGAAATAAGACAAATACTAGCAGGAATTTTTTCACATATCACAAAACAGAGAATAAGAGTATTTGTAATATATGCGACACTTCTATGATTGGAAATCATGCTGCCAATTTAGAACGACATTTAAAAAGACATCATAGTAATGAATTTAAAACTGTACAGCAAAAAAAGAAAATTAAGTTGAACATAAGAGATGAAGCTACTCCAAGTACCAGCGGATCCAGCGGTTCACAAGAAACTTTTTTTTTTTAGTCAAACGACGAATGTGGGTAATCATGAACCTAGTTGTCAAATGCGATTTTGATAATGGATAACAATGCCAATGCTCGCCGTCCTCTGCTCACCGCTCTTATCGTACCTGCTGTTTGTATCAATTCACATAGTGTACCAATTAAAAAAAGAATAAAATCTTCTAAATTTTGATAGAATTACATTTTTTGTTTATGATAGAATTATATTTTTAGTACAAATAAGAATATACATAAAATGAAATTATTCATTTGGAACTGAAACGAAAACAGTTATTTTTTGCGGAGCGAAAACCGGAACTGAACCGAAAACCGTTCTTTTTGGCGGAGCGAAAACCGGAACTGAACCGATATTAATTTTTTAGTTGAACCGGAACGAAAACCGGAACAAAAAAAATTACGGTTCGAAGCCCTGCCTATAATCGTCATAGAACAATCCCTGACAACTGTGCGCTACGCGAACATTGTTGCAGACCAAGTTCACCCATTCATGACAACAGTACTTTCGGCTGGGGATGGCGTTTAGCAACAAGATAATGTACCATGTCATAAGGGTTGACTCGTCAGGGAGTGGTTCGAGGAACATTCCAGTGACTTTAAAGTCTTGTCTTGGCCTCCAAATTCACCTGAAAATAATCCAAGAGAGCATTTGTGGCCTCATCTGGAAAACTAAATTCGTGCTGCCACGCTACCCTCTCGTAATGTGAGGAAATTGCAGGGCCAGTTGGTGAGCGCTTGGTACCAGATACCTCAGACTACGTATAAGCACCTTGTGGAGTCAATGACACGGCGGGTAAGGGATAAAGCTGGTCCCACATATTATTAACAGGGTGGTCGTAATGTAATGGCTCTTCGGTGTGTATCTGTTTTTGGAGAAGATCTAGCTTTGCCTTTTAAATGAAAATAATCATTTCTTATGCAGTTATATCTAAAATATATAAAATAAATATAACATCGTGTAACATTATACTTTGATTTACCTTCGCTTTTATCTCTTATTGCAACTGAATCGTATTTTTGAACTTGCTTAGTTTCCACACGTCTACAGTACTCATCTATTAATTTATTTATTTTAAACGTATTCTAGCGTCAATTCAGTTTTCGATTTACTCTTTATTACGGTTATTAACGAGTTGTATGGATTTAGTAAAGTACACAGTAAAAATTGCTATTAAGGTTTTTTTCTTAATTTCTTCACCTATATTAGGCAGACGTTCAGCTAATTCTAATACTCCCTTGATGTGTTCCTGCATCTTAGATCTTTCATTATATCTAATAGAATATAATTTTCTAAATAGAAACAATTTTTTAGTTAAATTTAGGCTTTCATAAACTGACTTCTGCCATACCTCCTTAGCAGATGTACTGTGTAAAATGTGGATAATTTTCTAATCCAAATTGTTGAGGCATATTAAAGCTTTACGATCATTTTTAACCAAGTTTCGCAATCAGTTTTTGATTTTATTTCGAACATCTGTGACTAAACCTTTTTGTACCTCATTTTTCATTTTTTATTAGAAGCTGTTATATTTTAAATTTCCAAACTGAATAATTTTATCTGTTAATTGTTGTTGTTATTGTCTTGTCGAAAAGTACCGCTGAAAGGTCAAATAGGGCCAAAAGTATTTAAAACAGCACTAGCGACGTCGATGATCCTCGAAGAACATAGGAGCTGGCACACGAGACAAGAAGCATCTAGCTAGTATGCCAGGACAAGCAAAGAAATGTACTGGAGATAGTTGTGTAGCAGGAGAGTGAGGGAAGCAATTATAACTTCGCTGACGGTCAGGGAATGTTTTCATGCCTTGAAAATATTTTGCTCTCATCAATCTGGCTATGGTAGATGAAATAATTCGGTTATACTTTAGCTCGCGAATGGAATTTTTCTTATCTTGTTGGGGAAAATTCTGTTAATTATTCTACGAAAATTAATTCTTTTAGAACAGACATTATCTTCAGTCTCAATAGTCACTGGTGTGTTATTCATTCGCACAGCTAACGCGTTTTGAGTTCATTATCCTTTATTTAGCACAGTTACATCACAGAATCATAAGTCAAAACAACTATGAAATCTTTATTTAACAAGTAAAACAGTTTTATTTAACTTAACCTTACTTATGCAGAAAAAAAAATTAAATTAACTATCTTCACAGACATTTAAAATTGAACTTACATACTTATTCATAAGTACGTTCAAGCTTACTTATTAGGCATTAGTTGCAGAAGTGTATCTCAAGATAGAAGGTAACATAGCTGAAAAGCTGAAAAAAAATACTCGTGTGACTAATACTCAGGTTCGGATACAAGACATAGGCAGAATCCTCTCTCACCAATATGTAGCTTGGCCCGCGTTTGAATTCAGCTCTCCAGTTTCATTATTGCAAAAAAGACTAATTTATTCTCACAAGAAAAAGCTTCTGACAACTAGTAATACGTATAGCATTGGGAGGAAAGTCCTTACTTGTATTACAATATTTGGAACTTCGGTCTGGAGATCGTATTTTAGAATAAACTGCAAAATTTCAAAGGACCACTGTTCCAAATTTCTGTTTCAATTACCCTAGCAATAACGGGAGGGGAAACAAATACTCTGAAATACTTCTTTCTTAACGAGGAGTTCTTCCTCATTTATGTCATCATTATAATTAATTGAGTTGAAATTCCCAATTCGCTTTCAAAAGTTTCGACGAAATAAAAAAGTCGAAAAAACGCTTTCTGATGATGCACGTTTAAACTAGGGATGAAAGAAAATTAGCAATAAGGAAATCTGAGGAATTTGCTGGAGAAAGAAGAATAGGCAGCTAGAAGAATTTGTATATTCAGCCCAAACGATGAGTGAAATTAAGTCCCTGCAAATGTCACCTTATTCGGAAACCAAGCATCGAGAAAGAGAATACCAAATGCCAAGGAAAAGTCAAATTACTCAAGTTGAGAGTAAAGAAAGAATACTTAAAAATTTTTACCTCATTAATGCTGAAAGAAGTAAAAGAGTGCATGGCAAATAAGATGAAGAAATACTACTGTGAGCAAAGAAAAAAAAGGGGGGAGCGTGGTAGACGATATAGAACAACAGCCCACATAAGTCAGCTGAAGTCTTGGCATGCTAATAACCTAGATGAGTTGGATGAAGAAGACCTAGGCAACTCGGTTATTAATTCGTGAAGTGACAGGTAATGTGAACTTTTTTTTGTGTCCCGAGCCTAAAGAGCTTTATCGGAAAAACTTCATTAAGATTTTTTTAGAATTTTTGTTATAGAACGTTTTACTTCTTCTAGAACTTTAAATTATGATTATACTGTATACAAAAAGATGGATTCTTATGGTATTGCCAACAATGTTTGTTAAAAAAAAAGGGGGTCCTATTGACGGCAGTTGTTTAGTCAGGATGCCCGAATGTTAGCAATTTCCACAATTTACCGCCAGATGCCGTCATGATATTAAAAGCATTTGTAATAATGAAAACGAGAGATATAAAAACGTAACCTTGGCAATGACGATGCTAACTGCTCGTGTACTTTTTAAAAATCGGCAGAATAAAGTATTTTGATGGTGTTGGTTGTGAATTTTTGTCCTGGCAAATAACGCAAAAACAAATGATACACATAGTGGATGTAAGAGAAAAATCCTGAGGCCAACAATACTTGTTTTATGTAAGTACTTTTTATACAGTTTATCATATGTAAGTATTTAGTATAAAATAAAAAGTTTATTAACCATTGACCACTTTTTTTAAATTTTGAGGCGGCAATCTTAGGGAAGTAGGAGGGCAACCAAAGACTTAGGAACGGCCCTGGCAGGACCTACGCATATGTGGAATTCAAAGACTACTAGCTACTGCCAGGAGAGTTATACGAAGCATCGAACACTACACGCAGCTTTGTTGTAGCGCTACTCAGCTTAAATACAGAATGGTGTGGAAGGCAACCTGTATTTTCGGAAAAGCCTGTTTGGGATTTTACTAGATTCATATGATTTAGTTCTTCACGTTCCGGTATAAATTTCTTATAATAAACTTCCGAACTGAGATTTTGCATAAATTTGCGTCTCCATATCAAATAAACGTGAAACTGCCACTTCTGTTGTATTTCCTAGTTCTTCAGTGGAATCTCGAAATGGAAGTTTCAAGATGAATCTACTGTCAAAATTGACCTTGTAATTAATCTAAACGCGTTTTTTACGGTATTCTCATATGTAACCCTTCGAGCAACCCTTCGAAGAAATTTTCTAGTTTCCCAAAATGTTTTCAGGGTTTCGTCAATGTTCAACTCAACACGAAAGCTATGTAATGCAGCTGTCGCTTGATTATCCTGAAATGAGTTCTCGATACTTTCTGAAAGAATCCAGTTGCAATACACTGCTCGACATTGAAAATGCAACACCAAGAAGGAGTGGTCAGAAAGTGATGAAACTTGGAAAAAAGACAAAGACAGCAAGCAGCAGTAAGTGATCTTTAACAGCCATGCACAAAGAAACACGTCTAGGCATAGAGTCAATAAGAGTGCGGATGGTGTCCTGAGGGATGGCTGTCCATTCCCTTTCAACCATTTGCCATAGTTCATCTTCTGAACGAGGCAGGAGCAGACTCTGCAAACGGCTTCCAATCACATCCCACACATGTTCGATTGGTGACAGGTCAGGAGAGTACGGTGGCCAGGGAAGCATCTGTATACCTTGCAGAGCATGTTGGCAGATGCGTGCACTGTGTGGTCGGGCGTTATCCCGCTGAAAAATTGCATTAGGCAGCCCCTGAAGGTAGGGGATTGCCATCGGCCGCAGTACATAAACTAAGGATTGTTGGGCCGTCATAATGCCCTGAACACGAACTAGAGGTGACCTGGAATCGTAGGCAATAGCGCCCCAAACCATTATGCCACGTTGTCGCGTGGTAGGGCGTTCCACAGTTACTGCCGGATTAGATCTGTCTCCACGTCGACGCCGCACACGTATGCGGTGACTGTCACTGGATAAACAAAAGGGTGACTCATCTAAGAACACGACGTTTCGCCATACTTTCATCCACATCGCTCCAGTTCGGCACCATTCTAAACGTTGGCGTCTATGCTATGGGGTCTCTGGCAGTCTTCTTAACGGACGCCGTGAGTTCAGGCCACGTTCAACCAATCGACGGGAAATGGTTCTGGTCAACAGGGAACATCCAGGGTATCTTGCACATGCTGCAGAATCGCGGTACAAGTGGCTTGCGGAACCGCCACAGCTTGTCGGCGGATGCGTCATCCACGCGTGCTGACGTCACTCTGGCTGCACCTGCACCCCTCCTTCTCCCCACATTTTCTTGTTCCAACCACGTTCGCCATAGCCGATGCACCGTGCTCGCATCCATGTAGGTATCAACTGCGATTTGACGTAAGGACCAACCCACCCTTCTCAGTCCGGTCACCACAGCCCTCGTAAAATCGTCTATCCGCTGGAAGTGTCTTCGTTGACGCTGGCATTCTCTCCTATTACACGTATCCTCCGGGACAAAAACCAACTTTCTTCGATAAATCGGCTGGCAGAAATAGCGACACGAATATTGCCCATTCTGCACGTTCTTTCCCTTATATCTTACTTCATATGGTCAGAGAGCTGCGCATTTCACATCATTCGCATAATTCAGTGACGCGTGTCTACTCTAAAATTTGCATAAAATTCTGACCACTCTTTCTTGGTGTTGCATTTTCAATGTCGAGCAGTGTATATATTTTGTAAATACTTATTTCGTTACTTATCTTTAATTATGCTTAACAAAAATGAAAAAAGATCACTACTAGTAATTATGGCTATTTGTTTCTTCTTATTGAACTCAGGCTTAACTAACATAATGGAGTCTGTAAACGGCACAGCATTACGTTCATTATTGCTCGATGGAAAACGAGAAGGTTATTTAATTTGACATATAAATCTCAATTAGAAGGTCTTTTTCAGAATTAAATTTTGGAATCATGGACTGACTATGCCTTTAATAGCACCAGCATGCCTAGGTGCTCTGTTAAACCCTTGACCGGACAGATTGTTGTTGACAGGATTCTTCTTTTTAAAGCCAAGCTGTGTGCAAAAGACTCCGAAACAAAACTACATTCGCTAAAAGAGCAGAGCAACTACGCTGCTTGCCAAGCATATTTAGTACGAGAATGATTGCTGTAGGAGCAATACTAGCTTCTGATTCCTTTGCGCAGAATAACATTCGACACTGGAATTTAAATTAGAAAATTTGAGATCACAACTGGATCCTCTTTAGCTGTAACCAAAGCTGACTTAGTATTTTCATGAAGGAATATATTATGTGTTTTAGGACAAATATTATACTTAAATATAGCAAAACTGCTAACAGTATAACAGCTATCACTAAGGCAATTCAAGCACTAATTATAGTTTTTCAATATATTCTTTCTTGATATTGCGTCTAATTCTTTAAATTTTTTGTACTTGTTTAAAGAATGGGTAGTATACAGAATTTATACTTAATTTCTTATCTTGATAAGAAGCAATGTTAGTGTTCTTTTTTTACCCTTAGAAATGCTTTGACTTTTCCCCAAAGGTTTCTTTTTGAGTTTTGTTATCATATCCGTTAGACAGCTTAGCCCAAGCTTCTTCATAATCTTTTGAAACAAGAAAATATTTAATTAATTTCACTGCATCTTCAAGCAGCCAATCTCTAAGCAGCAAAATTTCTGAATATTGTGGATAGTGATAGATTATTTTGATAATAATAAACCACTATTATCAAATTTCCACTAATTTTCAGTTGACACAACTGAAACAAATCCTTAAACGTGTATTAAATCAATCTTTAAACGAGAGCTAATCTTGATAATTTCCATGTAGAGGGTTAATATTTAATCGCGGAAGCTTTACATCGGTTTTTGGATTACAGCGAGATTTTTCTTCAAATCTATCCAGTGTGTTTTGATAAAGCGCAATAATCGTGAAACATTTCTCCTCAAATTTCCCAACTTCCGAATTGTCTACACTGCATCCTAAGTTCTAATTCGTTTTTATGCAATTCTATCCTAAAATAAACAAACTATTTATTGAATTTAACATAACATAACTTAATGTAAAGTAAAAGAAAAGAAAAGAGGTAGTCAGCAATTCATGTGCGACCCATAGCAAGTCAGAACTCGGCTTTCTGAAACAGTAGCGATACAGGATACGAATTCGGATTATGAAGTTTCTTATGTGGCCCTACAGGAATGAAGCACGTTTCTCATTTAACCTCGATCGGTATGCTTATGTGGATATAGACTCTGAAGTTGCTTACGTGGCTGTTAATAAGATAAATGAGAAACTTAAGATTCTGAAGGCCCATGACTTTGACGAACTCCAAGAACATTCAAGAAAGCAAGGTAAATGTTTAATCTCTTGTACTGCATGTGTACCAGCCAGACGGAAAGCGACGAAATTGGAATTTCGAATTTGTGTTAATATCAATTTTATATTTTGTACAACTTTAACGAATTTTTGATTAACAAACTCAAAGATTTCAAAGCGAGCAGTGGCTACGCTGTACGGAATAAAACATTTTTATGTCCAGCGCGCGAGACTGTCTGTCGGAAATTCTAAAGATATGCGGTTTTTGCTGTTGAATCAAATTTTATGTCTCGAAAATACCAAGAATATGATATTTAATTAATCAGGTAAACTCACAAAAAGTCATTAATAAAAAAAGTTTTGTAAAGTCGTCTTAGTAAGAAAACTGAACATTGATGTGATGAACTGAGAAAAGATCGAACAGAACAGAAAAATATATGCCAACACTTAACGCTAAATCGGGAGTTCTAAACGTTTACTGCGTACACTGCTATTTTTATTTTAAAATGTTTGTAGTTTTGCTGCTGATTTGTATATTGCGTAAGTGCAAAGAAAATGATGCTTAATAATAAAGCTAACAAATCTGATGTATACGCCAACGTTACTTCTTTGTACAGAATGTTAAATAGTACGCATTTTTTACCGCATTTCATTTAAACTTATTTTCTCGAACTTCATTAGAGATTCAGTTTTCACTTCATATTAATTCAGTTCTCACTACGCGGCAAGGCAAAAATACATTAAAACCTCAAAATATCTTTATTAAAAATTGAAAAATATAGAAGAATATAAAACACAAACTACAGTTAAAACAATTAAAAAAAACTATTTTTACAATTAAAATTAGAGCTTCTACGCAAAACAAGTAATTCGACCAGCGGGCATGAAGGCAGATTTTTCGGTGCACAAAACTGAAAGTTTATTTTCCTACTCGGCAAAAAGACACTGAAGTTGCTGACTTACTTCACTATTTTGCTAAGTTTCAAATGTAAGCAAATATGGCTGCTGTGGTAAAAAATAGGCCTAGGCGCTCTTAAACAACTTTTAAATTGTTAATAATTCTACAACCACTGCATGCTGTTTAACTGAAGGCATAAAAATCTTAACCGGAGAATAAGAACAACATAATTCAATCATTTTTAAAGCAAAAAATGCACAATTTACCAAAATATAAGCATAAAAATACTGAGCTCACGGAGACGAGTAACAGAGTGGGTATATATATTTATATATATTTAGGTGCTTTTAGTATAGCCGACTGCAACCAAACAAGGGGGGCGCAACTACATGTTATAGCAGTCCTATATACAAAATTTGAAGGTTCGGAGGCTACTCGTTTTTTAGTTATACGAGATATGTACAAACATATATACGTACATTCGTACAGACGCCACGAAAAAATCTCTTTTGAATTCATTTTAAATCAGTTTTATAATTCATTTGGCAAAAAAGAGTCCTTTGTTCTGTCCTTACGTATAGATGTCACGCAAAAACATCGTTAAATTCCATTCGATAGCGGTCGAAATGGATATTTTCGTGGAAATATGATACCCGAAAATTTTCGCAATTACAATACTTCCTTTAATTCGTACAAGGAAGTAAAAATAAGAAAAAAAAAAAAAAAAAAAAAAAAGAGTTCGTAGGAGTGAGACAGAAAACTGGTAGACTGCGAGCTCAGCGACAGCGTAAAAAATCTTACCAATTTTGGGCGACCATTAAAATCTGAAACCCCTCAGATATTTATTTTTACCTTGATGTTTAATACAGTTTTATATGTGTATCTAATTATGTATTACTTGTAATAATAATTGTTCTGAAAACCAATTTGTACTCATATTTTATTGGACAGTGGCTCACATTTGTTTTCGGACTCTTGCGTTTATTTGAAAATATCGTTTATTAAACATTAGCTGAATTATTTACTAAATACTATTGATCATATTTTTTAAAATCTGCTTGTTTTAAAAGAAGTTATTCAAAATATTTTTGATAAAAAAATTGTTTATTCAATAAATTCTGAAATTGAACTCATGTACGTATTCGGACGCTTTGAACAAACAGCTTATATTTAATAAAAACACAAAAATAATTGGACATTCAGTATTTCATTGAATATCTTTTAGCTGAAATTATACTTTTCATTTTCTGTGGCATGGATGTTAATGTTTTTGCATAAGACTGTTTCATTTTGTTCCATTCCTCTGTCAAAATTGCTTTTCTTAAAGCTTTCGAAGAAATGCCACGTTTCTTTGTTCTTTTCTCCACCCCTTTCTATACATATTCAATAGGATTTAAATCCGAAGAACATGGAAAAATTTAGGTAATTTAGGATAGGTGTGTTGTGTATAACAATCACAAGGAAACATTTAAGGCATTATGTTTAGGATTGTTAACTTAATAGAACTTGAATGTATTTTGCTTTCCAAGTTTTCTTTCAGACGCTTTCATGTTTTCATTAAGAATATATATTTATACTAATTCCCGTTATTTTCCACAAAAACTAAAAATTTCCCATTCCATACGCAACGAAGCATCATCAAACCGTTATTCCTTCACCTTCGTGCCTAACAGTAGACACAACAAAACAGTAGATTTTCGCATTCAGTTCTTCATTCAACTTTCACCATTCATCCACCAGACCCAAATACACTCACGTTTGTGAAAATTGCAACACCATGAAGGACTTACGCGAGTGAGCTGAAATTTTCAGGAAATGCAAAGTAGCGCATGATATGCAAATGATTAGAATTGCAAATCCGTAGCGCATGCGTATGCTGAGCAGCGCCCTCTGAACGGCTGATGGATCCGAATAAATAGACAGCTGTAGCGAGGCGTGTATGGTTATCGGTGGTTATCTGCTAGTGGTAAACGTTAACTCAATCTGTACTTATGCCTCGTCGACGAAAGAGAGCGAGATTTGAACAACTTACAGAGTTTGAACGAGGGAGAATCATCGGCCTTCGTGAAGCTGGATTGTCGTATCGTGCAGTAGCCTCTCGTGTGCAGCGTAACAGCAGCACAGTGATGCGCGTTTGGAAGCAGTGGACGGACGAGTGTCGGACAACTCGGAAATCCGGGAGTGGACCCCGAAATGTGACGTCAGCTCGCGATGATAGACACCTGGTCCGCATGGCGCGGACGGACCGTACAGCTTCCTCTAGACAATTGGCAGCACTGTGGTCAATAGCTACAGGTGTTTCATTGTGTGCTTCATCAATTCGTAGACGTCTGCTGCAGTGTGGACTGCGCGCACGGACTCCTTTATACAGGATCCCCCTAACGCACGACCATCGCCGCCTGCGGCTACAATGGGCCAATCAGCATAGAGACTGGCGTGCTGATTGGCAGCATGTCGTGTTTTCTGACGAATCCCGCTTTAATTTGTGGTACCATGATGGCCGCATTCGTGTCAGACGCTATGCCGGTGAACGCCACCTTCCGGAGTGCATTATCGAACGCCACAGTGGACGAACACCCGGAGTTATGGTCTGGGGCGCCATAGCATATCATAGACGATCTCAATTGCTACGAATTGTGGGCAATCTGAACAGCAACCGGTATATCCGTGAAGTTCTACAGCCCGAAGCTGTTCCCTTCCTTCAAAGCTTGCCAGGCGCTGTATTTCAACAGGACAATGCCCGCCCTCATACTGCTCGGATTGTTAAATCCTTCTTTGCAGCGCAGCAGGTACAGCTTCTTCCTTGGCCTGCGTGTTCCCCGGATATGTCGCCAATTGAACATGTGTGGGATGTCATTGGTCGGCGTCTTGCTCGTGATCCTCGTCCTGTTGCGTCTGCAGACGAACTTTGGGTACGCGTACAAACGATATGGAATGCTCTTCCTCAGTCAGACATTCAAACTTTGTTTGACTCCATGCCACGTCGTGTAGCAGCACTTATTGCGGCGCGTGGTGGCCACACAAAATACTGATTCTGATCTCTTGTTCTTGTTTGTTTGCTTTGAACATTTAATCATTTATTTGTACCACTACCACTCAACTGTGTATTAAATTGCATTCAATTATGACGATTCCTTCTTGGTGTTGCAATTTTCACAAACGTGAGTGTACATTAAATTTTGACTCATAAGCCAATGCAATATAGTTTCAATGTGATAAATCTTTGCTGTCATGGATTTTAAGAACGACAGGGGTATTTTCCTTCTTGATAAAGAATTTCCTTTTTGCTAATTGCTCATTGTGGCTATATGCTATAATGTCCCTTCTGAAACTTTTGCGATTAACTTTTATTGAAAATCATTCTAAATTCGCTGCAAGTTGCACAGTACTAATGTTTGGGTTTTGCTTATTTTTCATAGAATAAATCTCCTTCGTCTTAGCTTGGAATGTAGCCGAGACTTTAATGTCTTTTGAACAGTTCCACGCAGTTTCCATTGTTTTAATACAACAGATAGTTGAATGCTTTACAACAAGGACTTTTTGGAAATTTTGAATACTTTGACTATCTTTAAAATGAAGCAACAGGTAAATTTCTAACAAAACTTCTTGCTAATTTATAGCATCTTTCCGCGTTCCCTTCAGATATAGAACTGTTAATATATTCTCCTCAATAAGTAAAATCTTCCAAATACAGATGGTAATTCTTTGGATGTAGTTTTATCGAAAACAAAAAATTGTACCAACAAATATGGCCTGCCAAAACATCTCAATAAAACTCTCGAGCGTCCGAATTATTGAGTTGTCTATGAATACTTTTGGAATAAATTATTTTATTGAAAGAAATATTTTGATGATATTTGCTTTGAAATAAGCAAGGCTTAAAATAGAGCAAAAGTATTATGTTAGAAAAGAAATTGGAGTCTATGATTCAGCGTTTAGTATAAGATTTATGCAAATAAATTTCAAACATACAAGTGACCAAAAATGTGAGCAACCGTAGTGTTTAGTTTATTATTCAGTTAACCTAGTATCAAACATGTATCTGTATTAATATATTGCACTGAGTTCCGATTTGTAGTTTTTTGTTTAATTTGTTTTTATTTTTTTTAACCCAAAGGGCGTTAGCCCAGAAGGGTTATTAATTTCGTTTTGGTATTTTGCGTTGGTTCACGATAAATGTAGGTTCACTTTTCAAATTGCTGCCACTAAATATTACAGCCCGGTGTTATATTTTAAATAAATTAAATAATGCACAATCTGCATAATTTCTCGCATTGTGATAAAACAACAATACAGCAAATTTTGAATAACGTACGTTTTCACCCGAATATGGGCATCTGGAAGTCTAAATTTGGTATTTCTTTTATTACCTATTTCATACTTTGTAAAACTTTAACGAACTTTTGATTAACAAACTCAAAGATTTCAAAGCAAGCAATGGTAACACTGTAACACTGTACGGGAAAAAGAAATATCTCCAGCACGTGAGACTGTGTATCAGAAATTCTAAAGTTATGCTCAATTTAAAATTATTTTACGATATTGCTCTTGAACTGAATTTTATGGTTTAAGTGCGAAGAACACGATATTTAATAAATAAAGGTAACACACAAAATGTTAAAAAAACGCCCCTTTGGAAATAATTTAAAATCTGAAACCTTGCAGTTATTATTATTATTATGTTATATTATTTTTAAAATTATACTTTTTTATTTTGCATTATTTATTTATTCTTCTATTTCACTTTTCTTTGTGAATGAAAGATTAATCCAAAAGAGTAATTTTTTAAGGTGCACATTAGTGCCGTTTTATACTTTTGCGAGCGTACGGGTTCCTAATAGATTGAATGCACAAGTACAATAAAAGGTTAATAAAATTAATTCTTATCAAAAGAAATATATCAGAACGCTGGAAGTTTCCTCAGAGATATTCGTACAAGTGTTCACAATATAACGCAATATAATCAGTAGTTATACTTCAAAGTATTAAAAACGTTAAAATACAACGCAATGTACTAAAGCAGTGTGATCCAACCTTTAGTTACCTGAGGGCCAATCAATCGTTAGTATAGGACAGTGAGGGCCAGAGACGTTAAAGAAAGAGCGTAATTACATATAAATCACTAGTTTCATATATCACTTCCTTTTACAGTCTAGGCATCAATGTGATGATTATGACTGCTTTTTTTATATAAGTCTATCAATATCCACTGTAATTTCAGTAATACAAAGTCTCACCCTCGATTCCAGCGAAGCACCTTCAATGCGATTTCTCGTTTTTGATTTTATTCGTTTGAGAGTCGAAAACGCACTTTCACACACGTATGTACTGCCAAACAGCGATAACTTTTGCAAAGAGAATTTGTGAAGTTTGGGTAAACGTTCTTTAGAAATCAGTTTTCAGAAATGTTCAGTATCATCACACGTTTTAGTCTGCCTGAAGGTTACAAATTTCCATTTGAAGGTCGCAAGGCACCTCACTTACTTCAATCTCCATAGGGTTGTTCAACAATGAAAGTTTTGTTTTTAGGGAGTCAAAATCATGGAAGCTGTCCTGGAACACTTTCTTGATATCAGTAATTATTCCATGAAACATACTAAAATTTCTGTCATTTTCTTTCAGCTGCTGACAAAATGTGAAGTGTGCTGTATTATTTGCCTTCAGTGCAATTTGCATTATAGTAAGTGTTTTACGAAGGCCTTCAATATATCCATAAAGCTGGGATATATTTTGTTTTCTGTCTCGTAGTTTCAATTTTAAAGCATTTAGATGAGATGTTAAATCTGTCAGAAAAGCAAGATTATTTAAAAATTGGATTTCTTCCAGTTTTACTTGATACTCATGCCCAATGTTTTTTTTTTTTTTAGTCCAAATGGATTTAGTCCCGAAGGACTATTACTTTCGTTTCACGATTTTGCGTCGGAAACACAAAAACGGCGTATCACTTTTCAAATTGTTGCCACTAAATGTTATCGCTCTGCATTAAATTTTAAAAAATGAAAAATCTGCATAAATGTATGCATGTTTCTCGCATTGTGATAAAACCTAGAGCCATCGAATTTTGAATGACGTAATCCTACTGCGAATATGGGCATCTGGAAGCCCTAATTTTGAATTTGAAATTTGCTTTATTATCGATTTCATGTTTTGTAACATCTCAACGAATTTCTGATTAACAAACTAAATGATTTCAAAGCGAGCAATGGCAACACTGAACGAAAAAAAACATTTTTATCTCCAGCGCACGAGACTTACGGAAATTCTAAAGATATGTTCATTTTAAAATGATTTTGCGATATTGATTTTGAACTGAATTTTATGGTTTGAGTACGTAGTACACGATATTTAATAAAAAA
>KK117993.1:149412-183014 GCA_000611955.2 Stegodyphus mimosarum | reverse complement strand
GGAATGATGAAAAATGAGCATTGCCTTCGCCGGGGATCGAACCACGGACCTCTGAACTACCGGCTCAGTGTGCTGACTATTACACCACGAAGGCACGCTAAGAATGTGGGAGATATACCTTATAACTTGTGCATTGAATCCATTACGAACCCGAACGCACGCAACAATATTTATTTGCGCATATCTTTTTCGCAGTGGCGGCGTATCTATGAATTCAGCAATAAGCATTAATTGCAAAATGAGCAGTGGCATAATAAGTGTAAATTACAGAATAAGTAATTGCACAGATTACATTATTTGCGTTTTATCCACTGGTATGCATTCTCAACTATCATACTCCATTCTGTAAAGAACCTAGCATCTTCCCCATAAACACCCATAACTTTCTTTATTCTTCTTTTTATTACTGAGTTATTTTATTATTTTTATGTTCCCTTACTGCCATCGCTCCGCTTTCTCCAAAGATAAATTTATTCAGCACCAGAACTGGTCTTCAAAGATTCATAAAAGTGCCTGTACCTTCATTATCCGCACATATCAGATATAAGTTAATAAACTAATAATACATAATAAACAGTTCACTACACAAGGCATGCTTCTTTTCTAAATTCTTCATACTTGACTTTTGAGGTAGTTGAATATCTTGCCAACCAAGAGCTGTGTGTCGTTATTAAGACAGACCCAGGAGATACATCATACAGACTATTCCCTAACATATTTCTGACAATAAGGTATTTTTGGCCAAGAAGCCAATAAAATCCACAAACGGGGAAAATGTGCCTGATTCCGTTTATTTAGTTGAAGTGGAATCGTCAGCTCTCAAACTAAAAAGGAACTGAATGGTCCAACATATTGCTTATAGATGAATCAAGATATTTATAGATACATTACTTCAATATATATGTAAATAAGAACTTATTTAAAAAAAAAGCTGCATAATGAAATAGGCCAAAAATTCACAAAATTTTAATACCGTTATTTTCTCAAAAATAGCAAAATTTGAAAAAAAAATGCATAATTTGGCCATTCCCTACCAGGATAATTTAAAACATGGCATTATTTCCCTCTAAGCCAGAACGTCCCCGCAAGTCAGTTAAAAAAAGAGAGAGAGAAAAGGGGGAAATGGTTAGATTTATATATATATATATATAAATCTAACCATTTGTTCCTTTCAGAAGGAAATCCATTTCAGTAAACTTTCGCATTCGTAAAATCTAAGACTGGACTTTAAACAACCTTAAGAGGGAAAGTTCCCCGAATTTTGACTTTCGTTGATAGGTACCTCTCCGATGTTTCCATCCGCCATAGGACCGATATCGATCTGGCGATAGAACATCACTCCAAAGTGATCTGCGGTACATAAATATATATATAATATAATAAACCTTCTATCTGGAATCTATCCCCTTCAGTTTAATTTGTATCGCAATAATTCAAAACGGTTATAAGTCCGAATGTTTGGAAAATAACAATTATTTTGATTTCATTTTTAGAATTGTTTTTATTTCTGAATGATTTGCAGTTTACTTTCAAAGGGGGAAAAGAGGCATATGCTTCAATCCATCGAAAATTCAGTGATAAACGAAATTGCATGAGGAAAGTAGTGTAAGTTTATTAAACGCTTGGCTAGGTTAAGTTATTTGAACGTATCAAATGATGTGAGGGCTATATTCCTAAGAGTATGGTTACCCTCTGGATGACTTTCGAAAGTAATTTGACAGGTACATATGTTACATATAAATATATAAATCCACAAAAGCAGCCAGAAGTTCGATGGGTTCGAACCCGACTAGACAGATGATTGAAGTTTTTCGCTGGAATCTGCTAATAAGAGCGTGAGGATTTAGAGAGCAGAAGGAACATTGAACAAAACAATAATATCACTGAATGCCATGCCTCTAGTGCTATCAGCGTAATCATGTGACCTGAATTTTGAGCTTTCTCAAACAGAAATACGCGGTGAACTGGATTTCTGCAGGTCAGACTCATTTTTAAGACAGAAAATATCAGGTTGAAGTCCTTGGGACTTTATTATAAGATGGTACACTGCAGCATTTTGCTCGGAATTTTTTTTTTTGTTTTGGTCGATGATAATTCACGTCCACGGAAAGTAAGTCTGGTGGATGGTGTATCTCGAGAGTGACCGTATTGTTTGCGGCCTTGCTACTATATTCGCCCGATTTCAATCCTATTGAAAATTTTGGGATGTCTTTGGAGCTGTTGTTTATAGTCATGTATCTTTTCAGCTACTCTCAGAGAACTGGAAAGTACATTATTACAAAATGGACAATTATTGCTGTCTGGCTTGACTATTTAATCGAAAGTATGGAACATCGCTGAAGAGACTGAGTAAAGGTCAATAGTGGTCGTATTCTTAAGATCAATTTCGTTTGTTTGCATCGTTTACAGATTTTCTTTGAATGCATGAAATGCGATATATATGTATGTAATGAAATGATTTGGGAATAGCTGCGTTGAATTGGGCATAGTTCTTATTTGCGTTGGAGAGGCTTTACTGTGTATTTAGAAAGATGACACTTGAAGACAAACGTAGCCGTAATTTCAATACATAATTTTATTTCTTGATAACTAATTTTGAGAACGTATATTCTTCTTTACATATCATTCTTATGGATGCGGTATGCGCCCCGTAGTTTTAGATAACTTACATTTCTTTAGACGATATACAGCAGAAGCGATCGACATGTCTAAGCACCTGCGTACGAAGTAGTAAAAAGGGAGATACTCATCAGCATATATATGTACCGCTAAAGTGCGAAACTCGTTAATGGGCATATTACCTAGCTAATCTTCAGATTAACCGATTTGCTGCGTTAAAAGGTGGAATCGAGATTTTCCGCATTTTTCCTAGGACATAGGTAATGTGCACATTAATAGCTTCCATATTTTTTTAAAGTTCAAAAGTTTGTCTCTCTAATTTCCTTTCCATCTCCCTCTACTTTGCACATTACCTACTAAACAATCACTAATCTGCACACTATGCTACTAGGCGCTCGTTAAACTGGAAATAAGATCTTTGCTGGAACAACAGCAACGTTTCTCTACGCTTAAATTTACACAAACTTATTTATTTATTTTTCGATATATCAAAAATCAAGTTAATACCGTTAAACAATCAACAAATTAGTTGATAGAATAAATCATCAATCAATTAAAAAACTATAACAAGAAAAATAAAATGGTTTAAAATATTTTTACGATTAAGGAAAGGAATTTGCAAAACGTATGATAAAAATTATACTCACTTATTAGTGCAATCTAAAGATTCGTGTGTGTGTGTGTGTGTGTGTGTGTGTGCGTGTGCGTGCGTGCGTGCGTGTGTGTTGTGTGCGCGTGTGTGTGTGCGTGTGTTTACCTGCATATGAAATTTTGTCTCAATCAAAGCATAACTTTGCCAGTTATGTCGAATTTACTGTCTCATGCTTGATTATGTATAAGAAAGCAGTACTTAAAAGTATTTAAAATAATTAAAAGTGCATCTGTTCTCTTTAAATCAAAAAACACAATTGCAATTCGAAAGATATAGATGTTACATTACATCGAATGGCTATACCATGGAAAATGGCCATCTGCATGGCTCCTTGAAAGATATGTTAAATATCTTACTTTTGCGCAGTGGCAACGCTTGCCAGATCTTTCGGTTTTCAAATGTATGGTAACGTACTATAACATAACGGCCTCAATAATTTGAAAAAACTTCACCAAGATGTTTGTAACATCAAAACAAACCAGAAAATTCCTTACTTTTATTTTGGATGCGTTTTACGTCTCACTTTTTCCTTTTAATTAAAACAACTTTTTTTAACTTAAAAAATAATATATCGGGAACGTCTGTAATCTCCATAAATAAAAAAAAATTAATTTGGGAGTTCCCTGATGATGCGGAAGCAGATCGTTGAGGATAATCCAATAACCTACATGCTTTTTCAATATGTCTTAAACGCAACATCGGAATTCTTCTACTATGTTTCACGTACTGCACTACACAAACTCGCGTCATATTTTGCATTACTTTAAGGTGTACGAATTATTGAACTAGCTTTAGTTTTCTTTGCTAGATCTCTCGGAGAATAAGAAACAGCAGTAATTGCGAATCATGTGTAAGAGCACCTTCATAACGGCGCCGCACCTTTATGCAAATCGAAGTCTTTTCGAAAAGACAGAAATCTTCATAACGGTGCTGCGGCATAAGGTAATGTGTACAAACTGCAAGTAGTTTCTCTCTTCAAATAAATCGTCAGCACCTTTATGGAAAACCGGCATTTTTCATAGCCAAATTTTTATGTCAATTACTCATTAAGTAATTAAACAGGGTATGAAAAAACTTTTCGGTACTTTTATGAAAAGCTCAGACTTCTGTTTAAAGGTTCCCGAATATTTATGAAAAATGCTGAATTGTTATAAAGCTGTCGCATTTTCGTGAAAACTCCGGAT
This sequence comes from Stegodyphus mimosarum, assembly GCA_000611955.2. Lineage (NCBI taxonomy): Eukaryota > Metazoa > Arthropoda > Arachnida > Araneae > Eresidae > Stegodyphus > Stegodyphus mimosarum. Next base: position 178,559 of record KK117993.1, on the reverse strand, counting down.
TAGCATAAGGGGGCCGAGGTTTCATCAATCAGAGCTGTTTTTCAGGTTGTGCTTCTTGGAAAAGAGCTCGGGTATTTCAATAAATTAAACTTTATTTACGCTGAAATGACAAATTGCTATACACTTTAAGGAGTGAAAAAAATGTGCGTAGGCTCTCTCAATTTTATGTAATCCGGGATGAATACAGACCATAAACTTAATAAAAATATCTTATATTAAATCTTAAGCATTCTATCAAATTTTCAATTTTTCATATATTGCACCTAATTATTTAAATATCTGCATGATTTTTTGCCGGTTATAAATGTACACTGCGCCCAAAAAAAAAATAAAAAAAAAAAAAAACCGAAAAAGAAAGGGAGGGGGGGGATATATCTCTCGTTCTACTGAGCCCATTGACGAAATTCAAATTGCGTTTCTCGTGTCTCGAAAGCGCGGCTTAGGATACATATCAGATTAATATAGGGCATTTTTCTAATATAGGTAATTTGACACAAAATCGGACTTTTTCTAAAATGACATGCCAATTGTTTTCCATATTTCGATTCTGCGACTCAAATTATGCCTAAATATTAAATTTTGTAATTTATGGTGAGAAATTTGTGGAGAAATTTAAAAATATATCTTGACGCGTTTTTTTTTTCAGCTTGCCACAAGAATAATTCACTCGGCGAACTTCTTAAAATATGGCAACCTATTTTGCTTTCCCTTTTTATATTGTGCATGAGCCGGAAAAAAGTCACATCGTTCCCACTTTCAAATAATTTTAACAAAGTGCCTAAACCACATTTGATGCTATTATCGCTTTCAACAAATACGCCAAATTTCGTAACGCGCCAATATATAAATTCAAGTATATCTTAGAAAATTTTGAATAAAAAACTCTAATTTTTTGCAGGTGTGCTTAGAAATACATCAACTTTAAAATGATGGTAAAAACTGTATAGATTATAATTGAAATTTGTTTTCGAAAAATTTATAAAAATTATTTTAAAATACAAATTTTAAAAGTAAATCCTAAAAAATGGGTGAATTTTATTTGGAATGAACCTAAATTTCGAAATGTGAAAGGAAGAATCAAATAAGGTTAATAAAAAAAAAGAAAGAGATTAAGAAATATATATTAAATTCAATTAACAAGGAGAAGCTAAATTTTGAAGTCTAATTTTTTTTAAAGCTTCTCGTCTGATTTTTACGAAACTTGGCAATCTGGCATGATTTGAGTCGTAGAATTGAAATATGAAAAAAAAAAAAAAATGCATATCATTTCAGAAAAAGTGCGATTTTGTGTCAAAATACCTATATTAGAACAATGTTATATATAAATCTAATACATGTGCTAAGCCACGCTTTTAAGTCATGAAAAACACAAGCTGAATTTCGTCAATCGGCCCAGTAGAGCGGGGAATATAGAACTGTCCCCCTCCCCTTATTTTTGCGCAATGTGCGTCTCAATTTCGAATGTGAAAAGTGTTTATACTCCTCAAATAAAATCCTCTTCAGTCGGTGTTATGTAATACATACTTCGTAGAGATCTTCTGAAATCTCAATATTCATTTTTTGAGTTCCTTTATAATAGAACTTAGACAAGAAGTTTCCGGTTTCAGCATATAAAGCTTTCCCCTCTATCAAGATCCATTTTTACAGTTCAGAAATATATCTGAAAAGGTGAAACGCATATAAAAGGAACGAATCACGCTTAGTGAAAGTTCCCTGTTTAAGAAGTCTATTTGCATAGTTAATTTTATGAAACTTTACAAATTTAATACAGTTTTAGACTGGCATACACAAATTTTATTAATTTTTTCCCCTTTTAAAGTAAAAAAATCTTTAGTAAGTTTCAATTGTGTGACCGATCTTCTGCCGTTTGACAGTCAAGTTATCGATATATGATACTGCTCATTTGATTGGAAGGTGATCGTTATTGAAGATCTCATGCGATTTTCAATTGATGTAATTGATGCAGCCTGAAGAATAAGGTTTCGGCCTCGACTATTAATAAGCCGATAAAATCAGTCTCTTATATCCATGTTAATGTGTGTTTCCGTCTACCATACATCTGCTGCCAGTTACTGAATCCTAGATTTTAGAAAATAGGCGGAATTCCGATAAGTCCATTGTTTCAAACACTTTTGGTATGTGACGCCCTTATTGTAACAGAAATTTTCTACACTCCTGAAAGTCAGAAAAATAACTTATACAACATGTACTAATAGTACATAAATATTTTGAACAATTATATGATTTAATAAGTGTCTTTTTCATTCTGCACCTTTTAAAATCATAGAATCAAATTGTACCCAGCAGTCTCATTTGCTGTTTCGTGTTCTTATGCTAATTGATTTGTAGCACAGCATTTCTTAAAACCCAGCTTTGGAGATACTTGAAGTCGCTCGCAGACTAGCCATCTTTTAATAACAACCAAAAATCAATATCTCTTGAATGCCTTCAGTGTATTTTCGCACGATAGCTCAACCCCATTTCCATCTGCAGAAATAAATTCAGATAGGGCTGTGGATATGAATGAGTTTGAAGCCAGGCGAAATTGACGACATTATCGTCTTGAAAGTAATTTTCAAAGCAGTTAATAACTAACAGGTGCTTTTTGAAAACAGTGGCTTGCATAAGGTCTATTAGATGTTCATCCTACGACAACACCGTGGTCGCCACTAACATGGTAATGTGCTCTTAAAGTCACGCGGCAGCATTTCTGTAAAAGATTGGAATGTTTGAGGGTACCTGCTTTAAGCTACCCACAGCGCCCTAAGACATCATGGTGCACAGTTGGAGAACCAGTGTAGTAGCTTATACACATTATGTTAAACAGCATTTATTTGCTCAATAATTTATTATAAATCATTATAAAGGTTTGCAGTTTTCTATTTTGGATGCAAATGTTCGTTAATAGTTTCTCACCCGATCAGTCTTTACACTTGGGAAGTTCCTAGCCTTTAAAAAACGTTTTAACAAGATTCCACTGAAATTAAAAATCCAAATCGCGGTACGGAAATGTGCCCAGAGTTTAAGTGTGCCGAAAGTTTGGGATATAGTATCGTGGATGTCTCAGAAAAGACTTGCGCCACTTTCAAAAGAAACAGTCCAATTGTTTGCTCATCGTAGCGTTCTTTGAGAAATCTTAATTTCGCGAAAGGATTTTGTTATTATTTTTTTTCCTGGAGTGGTGGCCGGTGGGCTCCTCCTAATCTAATCTGAACCCAGAATCTTGAAAGGCGGTGACAGGTGACAGACACGCCGACGTCAGGAAGGCAGGGGACAGGTTGACAGGCACCATGACACTAAGTCGTGTCATTACATTCCTCGGCACGCAGAAGTTCTTGCCGCTCAGGTGTCGGGTTGAGTTCCGATTTGGGCTGAGCAACAACGTTTCATTTATTGAACTGGGCGGGTTTCGACTTCATCGGAAAAACATACAACGTTTATTTGTGTGCTTTACTTTGACACTAGAAACATCTTTAAAGAAATTTTTCCAAAAAAATTTCTGGAACCTTATGTTACGAATTTTATGCTGTGTTGCGTTACGAGTACTATTCTTCAGGCCCCTTGTCAGGTATGATCGTTGCGATAAACATAAGGTCTTTATTCTTTTTTCTCGATGATCTGGCTCATAATAATCTCTTAGAGAATAGTTATTCAACAAATCATGAGCTATTCAATTTATCCCTCAAATTTAATCAGTGTCTAATAGACTGAGTAATTTAAAAACAATAAATATATTTTCCAATAACTTTATTTTATTTTTAATAATATTTATAATTGATATAATTTAAAATTTGTTTTACTTAATAATATAATTGTAGTTGAAGATTTTGATGAACGTTTGGAACATTATGGTAATCAATAAAAATTTTCCTAAGCCATATATTACGTAAAGAATGTACGCCATTAGGAACTTTTTATTAATTACAATTATGCTGCAAATGTTTTGAATACCATGTCTTGTATTTTAAATATTATACCTAACTGCAGTTCATTCTTGATTAATCATCGAGGTAATACCAGAAACGTCATTCACGGTTAACTAAAAATCAGGGGATGATCCGGCATTAGTTAAAAAAAATAAATAACATAAAAATAAATAGAAATAACCTGTCATATACCTATATTATAATTAATAGGAAAATACTGTTAATAATTTACCTGTATATTTAAGCCGTTTGATCGAGAGAACAAGTTTATCGCGTAAATTATATCAGCATTTAAAACAAAAAGAACACCTTTCAAAGCAGAAGAGCCTGTGTTTTCTCTGCTTTGAAAGGAGCCTCTGCTGTTTCTGGTAGAAATAACTTAATATAACAGAATATTAAGGTCTGTATATTAATTTATTTTTAGGATTTAGAAGTTTATCTTGAAAGGATAATTATATATTCTAGATTATATACAATTAAATTACGAAATTTCATGAATAAAAGCAATCTCTAAATATTCTAATATAATCTGTTATCACTGCTGTTATTCCATGGATCCCGCCCCTATTTCTTGTATTTTCCATAGAAATATTAAATATTCTGATGAATGATAGTAATTTTTTCATCAATCCGAATTAAATAAACTTAATGTTTTGTTTAGACAAAGCCTGGACAGTTAATAGCTAGATCCCAGTTAATAGAGAGTTTATACTATAATTTAAGTTACATTCAGTTTACAATATTGTAAATCATAATTTTTATCAACATTTGCAGCATTATTATGACTGATAAAAGATGTTTCTAACGCCACAGACCAGAGTTTCTTAAACTGTGCATCTCGACCCCCATGGAGGTCGCGGGACCTGCAGCAAGGGGTTGCCAAAACTTTTAGCAGTTTTGATATTTCTTTAACTTTCTCCTGATGAGGAGGGACCTGTAGCTGCCCTCGAAATCGATTGAGTGTTTTTTTTGTAAATGTACTCCAAATACAAGGTTGTTTCAGCCAATTTGATTGTCACATTGGCGTGTTTCTCTTCTATTGTAATTTGTGTAACTTATTATAATAATTTTACATTTAAGAAATATTTTTACACAATGTATCTGATAAAAAAAAAAAAAAAAAAAAAAAAAAAAAAAAAAAAAAAAAAAAAAAAACGAGAACGTTTCGGCGCATTGCACGTGATGCCGTCATTTCGTCTGCTACTTATTTAAAATTTTCACATTGTTCTATGTCTTTAAATTAGAAATTAACGTTAATGACCTAAAACTGCAATAGTATATTACAGTACAAGTGAAAAAAATTGACAGTTTCACTCACATATGTGTCGGATTTGCGCAATGCTTATGGGGTCTCCCAAAATTTTCGTAAATATTATGGGGTCCTAGGATCGCGAAAAAAAATCTCAGTAATAAAGAGAGGTCACGACTAAAAAAAGCTTAAGAAGCCCTGCCGTAGACAATAGACACTTGGTTAACTAATTAAAATTAATTTCATTTAATTATCTGGCAGAATTTTTTAACTGCACTTTCTTACTATTTATCACGTTATTTGAGCCATCCCTATCCTAATAACGCGCCAAAAACTACTGTAAAATTTTATAGTTAATTGCATGCTAACACAATATTCATAGCCATCAATGCATTTCACTTTATTACGAACACTGCATAGCCCAGAATGTCTAGGCAAGAAATGCTGTGGAGATCCTTCCCGCCATTTCTTGTTCACCTGTACCCTGGAAGAAACAGAAGACGTCATCCATCCTTCTAATAATGCGAAGGTGAATCTCTAATCGTCTGCCGTCGAATTCCCATTTTTCATGTTCTTTTTAATACCGGTGATAGACCTGCAATGAGCGGCCTTTGTGGCCGAAGGAGTTCAGAAGATCAGAACGCACCGCAATTCTTCATCCTGTCCCCTGAGGCAAGTGCAATACTGAATTCCAACGGTCTCTTTCCCCTTTTCCTTCTCGGAAGAAATTCGTCTTCTGTTCTGTGCGCAAATTTGTGCATACGGCATAATATGACGCCTCATTGCAAAGAGCTTCGGAATAAAAGGCCCTATTTTGAATTATTGAAAATAAAATAATTGACGCAGAAACAAAAACTGAAAATGAAATCCCCAGTGAGACAGTTTCTTATACGGAATCATGTAATAAGAAACTGAATTTGTGAAGAATATTTTGTTTTTTGAATAAATTAAATGCCGAATTACTCAATTCAATTTCCAAAAATGTTAATTTACAATATTCTGCAATAAAATCGTTTTCACTGCGACTGTAATACATCATCTGCATTTCTTCATGATTACACCGACATTATCATTAAAAATATTGTATCAGTCATAAGAATAAGCTCTTATCTATGGTAAAATGGTATTTTTAAGCGGAGAAAATTAAATAGCATCTCGCGAGGTATGATTTAAGAACCATTTATTTTATTTTTTATTACATTAATGTTGCAGGTATTCGTAATAATTATCAACTGGATAATTTATCAGTAAATTTAACATACATGGGTTGTCCATAAAAATGAAAACTTTCTTTGAGTTGACAACAATACGAATATGAAAGTTGAAACTGCAGATGACTTTCTAAAACAGGGACGCAAGTTTTGAAACTTGGTCAGCGATTATGTTTTTGACATGAACAGCTCTAAAAAAATTGCCAGTGTTTCATCTGCAGCAACTGAGGTGCATAATTCAGAGTTAAGAAGAAACATTCTACCATCGCGTGGACTAAATAACTTCTGAAACTACTTGGTTTAATAAAACCAATTTATAGATACAAATGCTTTTGATGATGTATTGAATTTTAAATAAAACAATGATTTCAAAAAGGACATTCATCAGCAGAATTCATTCGTAGGCCTGATTAACCTGAAAGTGTTATGACAGAACGTAATACTAACACCGTCTCGACAATCCTACGAGAAAATGTCGTATGTAGACATTGCGACAGCAAGTGTTATATCGAAGAAACCGCTTTCCGTGGAGTGCAGTGGTTTTTATCGATGGAGATTAGGTATGAAGAAAAGTTATGGCGCATGGACAGTGGTTTTGTTCATCTTAGAAAAGTGTTTATTTATATTCCCAGAAATTCTGGTCACTTTCAGAAGTGGTCTCTTGGGGAAATGATCGTCACGACACGGTTTATTATATTTTGAATGCGAAGACTGATGGTATAATTTGAAGATTTTTAGCACAAATGTGATTGATATGCTCAGATAAATTTATGAAAATCGGATAAAGAAGGAAATTCAAAGTGAATGCCACAATAAATAAATAATGTTTTCAATCTGATGGATGCAATAAAAAATTAGTTAAAAAGTATTTTTATTTCAAAAAGAGCGCGAGGGCAACAAAACAGATTGCTTCTTAGTTTCCATATTCTTAATCAGTTTGAATTCGTATAATATTCCATTTTAGAATGACAGGTGTAATATTTAATGGTTGTACAAATGAGAACATGGGGAGTAGATCTACATTTTATCATTATTTTTGTACAAAATATATGACCTCAAAAAACGTGGTAGACAAGCTGCCGAGAACGACACGATTGTGATACTGATAGCTAAAGAACGCCTTGTCATGAAACGGCTGCAAAGGTTGCTCCGTAATGATTTCTTGGCTAGTCCTTCATATCACTTCCTTCTTCATAGTTTAAACTTGGAATAACTGCAATGAATATATTTTATTTCAAATTCTTTCACGTGCCATAAGAAAGCTTTCAGGAAGACGAACTAAAGCATAGCGCCAAAAGCTCAATTAATTTCGCTTGTAAGAATCATGGAAAAACTTAAATTTCTTATGACCTACCGCCAGTAGTTAACAGCATGTGTACAGCTTCTATGAGATTAAGTGAAAGTTAGCTTGTCCTTCCTTCGAGCTTCTGGCGCTGCATTCGAATTTATGCGCGGTTTTAAAAGGAGTAAAATGATGTTTTTCTAGTGCTGTATGTCTAGAAATGAATGTTTAGAAATATATTTTAAAGCTTTAATGCATGAAAAGTTAGGAAATCAGTCCAGTCGCTCTACGCAGAAGGGTGGGTAAATGCTTTTACCGCTGGCCGAAAAGGTCTCCTTTAATGCATCTGTGTACAGAACCCCACGGCGATCTCTTGCGGTGTTCCTATTGTTTGGAGGACTCGATAGGACGGGGGGAGAGTGAAACGCCCTTTCCCTGGTAGAATTTTTTTAAAAAAATTACAAATACTCCTAAACGCATTTCTTCTTTTTGGTTATCGAATGACTGACGGGTATGCTGTTTAATTTTTAAATAAAAATTTAGGGATCAAGTATTCCTGCCTAAGTCCTTTTTCTGGTGGCACTTTATCTTAGCAATATTCTTATTTAATTATTCAGCTTCTAAATAAAAGCTGTTAGAAATGATCCGAATATATTCTTCGATGGATGCACAAACTTCCTAGCATATCTAGTGTTCTCGGCTTAGGTTAATCGCTAGTATAATCACGTGCGTACATATGCGCATATACATTGAAACAATAGATGCATTTGTATTTTAGTATTTAACAATGTTATAATAATAACAATACAAATTTTTTTACAAAAAAAAAAAAAGATCAATTATATTTTCTTATTCCAAAGATTTCTGTGGTATACGTTCAAGAATCTGGAAAAGATTAGTGACGTCTACCGAGGCACAACTGTACACCAAATATAATTGTTACAGAAGGTAGAATTATAATATTGACAAAAAGGACAAAAGCATATAAGGTAGTTTCTCCCTCATTTCTGCATCCCTTTGTGGTGTAATTGGAAGCTTACTCGACCCGTGATCTAGGGCGAGAGGCGAAGGAGATATCAGTCTATATTTATCACTGTTTGAAAGGCAAGCAGAATGGGCTCAAATTGATAAAGAAGAATTTGTATCTCATTTGCTAGGACTACTTCCTTACGAAGTAACACAAATAATAGCTAGAGAACCCTCTGATAAAGCTAAAGATTATGAACATGTGAAGACTTTATTGCTAAAGCGTTTTAAATTAAGTCCTGAAAGGTTTAGGCAGAAATTCATGAAGCATCAAAAAAGTACCGAATCAACATGGGTGGATTTCAGCTATGAATTAGAAAATTATTGCAAGGAATGGGTAACTGGTTTGGGAGTTGAGAGTTTTGAACAGTTGTTGGACTTGATGGTGATTGATCAGCTTAAGCGTCGAGTCCCTCCTGAAATTCGAGATCATTTTCTTGACGAATGGGTAGAAATGATTTCGTCCAAGAAATTAGCCGAAAAACTTGATGCCTACGAAAACGTCCGTGGAAACTTCCAAAAAAATCTTGCAGCCGATCGGCGGAAAGGGAAATACAATCCAAAAACTCAAAGTAAAACAAATTCCGATGATAAAAATAATGCTGAAAATAAATGGCCTTCAAAGTTTAATTCGGGAAGCAAGATCTATCAACCTAGTAGTCCACGTCCAGATGATAAATATGAAAAACGAAAGTCACTGCAATGTTACCACTGTGGGTCCTATCAGCATCTAAGACCTCAGTGTCCAAAACTTAAGAATAGTACTGAATCTTCTGCTAATCTAAACAGAATTAGTTCAAGACCGGACGATGAATTTCTGTTACCTTATACTAGTATTGGATACGTAAATGGCTACAAAATTCCTATATTAAGAGATTCAGGTGCTAGTATTGATATAGTTTGTCGTAAATACATCACGCCAGAAATGCTGACAGGTGAAAAAGTGTGGGTGCAACAACCATTAGATTTAAATCCAACCTGTTTACCCTTGGCTGAAGTCGAACTAAACTGCGATCTCGGACATGTAATAACCAAGGCTGCCATTATTGGAAACGAACTCGACAAAGGAAGGTATTTATTAGGCAACCGAACTGCTGCACTACTGAATGAAGAAAAAGAACCTCAAAATCACTCTCATCAGGTTAATGTTGTGACTACTAGAGCTCAAACGAAAAGAGAAAAAGAAAGCAAATTCAAAGTTGGGAAAATAAAATTGTATGAGAAATGGAGCAATGAAAAAAAGAAACTAGCTGCTGCTCAATCTGAATGTAGTTTAATTTCCAGTGATTCATTACCAAGTAATAAAGAGCACGTAGATCCAAACCGTTCTGTTGCTGTGAATCATGAAGTTGATGTTTTGTGCAATGTTTCAGAAAAGTCTAATCTTTTAAAATGCAGCGATGGATTTCATTCAAATATTCACCAAAATAGTTGCAATGATGAAGTACCAATGGACTTGAGCATATCTTGTCGGACTTCTGATGGAATCAAACAAAGTGCATCAGTGACTAATAATCATTCTAGTACTGGGCCTCTTTCTGTTGATAGTAAAAATTCATTACTTCCTGATTCCAAAAGAAGTGATTCTCTGAGAAGTATTCATCCAGAAAGTGTTGTAGAAAATCCTCTCTATGACAAATGTTCTAATGTAGAAAACCCTAGTATGAACATTAATCCTCAAGTACCACGGCCATTTAAAAAGAAACATTTATCTATGGTGAAAGATGATTCTGTTAAAGGAAGTTATGAACATGCTCGGAAGTCAGTGAAATTTGAAGTTAAAAACAGTAAATTATTAAACCAATATGGAGATATAGCTTACAAGCATGATGACAGACCATCACAAGTTTCAGGCTTCTCCCATTTGCAAGCCTTACAGAACATGTGTGATAATAACCCCATGGCTGGTCTTCAGAACAGTGTTATTCAATCTGTAACTCATGATAAAAAATCAAAACTGGATTCTAATTCTTGTAAAAATATAAATGCCAACGAAAAGCTTTCATTTAGTGGTACATGTTTTGATAATTTGAGTAAGTATAATTTTAGTGGTGCACAAGTGTCCACTGACATCAAAAGTGCTGCTGAATGTGAAGTAACAGATACATTATTAAAATCTAACATAAACTGTAGTCCTGTATGTACTCAAAATGATAAGCATGAAGTCAGTGCTCCTGAACTAAACTGGGAAGGCATCTATACAAAATCTGAGATAACGAATCAGAATTGTGAAACAGATACTAAAAACAAAATAGATATCCTTAAGCAAAAAGAACAGAATTCTGTGAAAAGAGACATTAAAAGCAATTCTCAGTGTATTGAAAATGTTTCTAAAGTACCAGTAAAAGCTGTTGATTCAACAGAATGTGTGATGAAGTCATCTGAAGAATCAATTAAAACGAAGAAAATCCATTCCACAGTGTTAGATGCTGATGATAGTACTCATTCTGTTGTGCAAAACAATAAATCTTGCAGTAATGCTGACGTAATGTCTGATGGTAAAGAAAAGGAAGTGATGGGATCTTTTGATAAAAATGCTGCTCAAGTTGAGGCATCTGCATCAGAAATTTCTGAATGTTGTACTGTAAAGGCAGAATCATCTGAAAATACTGGAAATTCTGTTGGTGGTAATAATAAGCAACAAGAAAAAAAGCGTGTAGTGACTGATAGAGAGAAAGAGCAAGAGGTAAAACCTGCTGACAGTAGTGAAAAGACATCTAGAAAAATTAAACTAACTGATGAAGAGGCAGAAGAGCCTTTAAAATCTTCTGACATTGGCGGAGAGCAGTCTGACCGGAAAATAACTGATAAGCAGCTGACATCATTTGACTTGAGAACAAGAACATTTCAGTTCCAAAAGATGAAACAAAAATGTGTGTGGTTAATTCGGATCATGATATTGTTAGAAACGATTCTGACATTAAAAAAATCTTCTGGTGAATCAGATAAATGTACTTCAACAAAATCTCAAGAAAATGCTGATTCATCTGTATCATTTTCTAGTGCTGTGTCTGTTGAAACTGGGATTAATAAGTGTTCTGAAATGCATTTGCATTGTCCAGAAAGTGAGGTTTTTAACTCTAATCTTATTTGCCTTCTCTTAATATTAATGAGAAAGTCGCGTTCAAGAACTTTTCTCTTCGGAAAAGTTTCTCCGTTGGGGGAGAGATTGTAACAGCTTTAGATATTGTTGCAATAATAATCTTAAACTTTTGAAATAGTTGAATTTGAAATATATCTGTTAATAAATGGCAATGTTTGAAACGCCAACACGAGAGCTGCGTGCGGTTCTCGCACGAAGTAAGATAATGATTTTTAATTTAAAAAGAGATAGAATACGTTTTGGCTGTTAATGTTTGATGTTACCTTTTCTTCGACTTATATGTTGCAGTTATGAAATTGATCTATTAAATAAAGTTTGCTGTGTTCCAATGGAGTTTGCTTTAATTACAAAACAAGCATTACAGTGGTCTTACTGATGCAAATGTTGAAATTCTTCATACAGAAAGGGGGAAAAAATTATAATTGGAGAAAGTGTGATTACATTTGTGAAATGTTTGTGCATTTCTTCGAGATAATGAATGTTTCGGATTATGAAGTCAATCCAGAGGAAATTACAGAGCAATATTAGACATTCTAATTGAATATGATGAATCTGTTGAATCTCGTGTACAGAGCTATGGTCCAAAAGGAAAGAAAATATAATAAATTATTTATTATCGATATCTGATGAATTAAATGAAATTATTAGCGAAAAAATAAAGATAAGCACTTTTAAAACTGAAATGAAGAAACTGAAGCATTGAATCATAATTGTTGATTCTACATATGATGTAACGCATGTTAATCAACTTAACTATCATAATGCGCTATTTCTTAGATTATGGTCAATGTATGAGGAAGCATTTTTTGCCTTTTTATCTGTATATTCGCGTATTGGTGAACACTAAAGCAGTGAAACTGCACTAACTAAATATTAAAGACTTGCAAGAGGTCAAAGTTATGAAAGTGTGATCAATATAAAGGCCTATAAGCCAGAAGGAATCATGAAATAAAAAAAAAATATGTGCTTTGTGCAGTAAATTCACTTAATTAAGTTGGAAACATCCCTGTTCAGTGATGTGTACAAGTTATATTATAATTTAATTTAGTAAATTACACTTTTTTACCTATTTCGACTAACCACTAGGAATCTAAATTTGTCAAAAATGACATACATTTCACAATTAAAAGAGTGCGTGGTATTAGGTTGTTACACTGAGCATAGGCAATAAAAATAACCCGAAATGGATGTTTAAGCTTTTGCAAGCGTTTTGCTTCATTCATGTTGAAGCAAAACACAATGACAAAAATTTGAAAATTGGAGTATGCTTCTAACAGCTATTATCTTTGACAAAATAGTAGCAAAGATTCTGTCCCGAATAATACAAACTCCTAGCAAAGCTGCAAATATCACACAAGCTCCAAGTAATAATTTTATTTAATGACTTGTGTAAGTTTGCTGCAAAGTTTATCACAATACATACATTATTCCTGGAGTAAATTTAACGAAACTGAAAATGAGCTAATAGCAATATCTGACATTAAATGTTAAGCTAAAATTGAGAGACTTAGAATATGCAAATCGTTTCTTGATGAAACCAATTACTGACGATATTAATTGAACGGTCATGTAGTTTAAAATAATTGCTTTTAATGTTATTTATGCGTTTAGCAACAAATATAGCTATTCCAAAAATAATCGTAAATGAAAACCAACTGCACAGTTCTGAGGAAAATTAAATATGTATACAACCAACGGAATAGTTAAAGGAAGGCTTAGAAGCAGTTTATCCCGGGAGGGGGGAATTTCATAACTTCGTACTGGCATCGCAATTTTTCTTTCAGTTTAAAAAATCTGATGACGTCACCACATGACTTTTTTGCACGGAATATTAAATTATACGCATTTTTTCCTGCATTTCACTTAATGTTATTGAATTGAATTAAATATAATTCGTCGTTAGCGCATAAACCACAATAGAATAAATGCACTCTTTAAAATTTACTATATTTATTTACCATAGTGACACTCTGGCACTAGGTTCACTTAACAGCGTTACATCTCATTCATTTTATAATTCAGAATGCACAAAAATTATATCATCTGAAGAATTATCTCATAGTTGCCACATGTTCTATCCAAATACTATAGTAAATCTAAAACGATATATAAAAGAAATTAAGCAAATAAAGTTTTTCACAGACGATTCACAGGCCACAATATTTGCTGCTAATACGAATCACTTATTTCCTTGAATTACAGATATATTTCTCATTCAATTAATTATGTTCTCAGCTCGCGACAAGGCAAAAATACATAAAAACTAACACTATCTTCATGAAAAATTGGAAAATGAAGAAAAAAATAAAAAATAAAACACCAAATACAGTTAAAACAATTTAAAAACAATTTTTACAATCAAAATTGAGTTTCTAAGAAAAAACAAGCAATTCGACCAGCAGGCAACAAGGCAGATTTTTCGGTGCACAAGAATGAGTTAAATTTTGATCTTGCACGGCAAAAAGACACTGAAGGTGCAAAAACGGGATTCACTATTCTGCTAAGTTTCAAACGTAAACAAACATGGCTGCTATGGTAAACAAAAATTAGGCTTAGCCGCACTTAAACAACTTTTAAATTAATGACAATTCTACAACTATTGAATGTAGATTAACTAAAGTCATAAAAATCTTAACAGGAAGATAAGAACAATATAATTCAATAATTTTTAAAGTAAAAAATGCGCAGTTTACCAACATATAAGCATAAAAAAAGAACTGAGCTCACGAAATCGAGTAACATAGTTGGTATGTATATATATATATATGTTACCGTGAAAGACCGAAATTGGAGAATGTCGACTTTCACCGGAGAATGTCAACATTCGCCAAATACGTCGGTGAAAGATCGAATATTACATTACATTCTTGTACATTCGGACCCTCACCGGTGTATGTCGACAATCATAGATATGCTCTGATGTAGGTCGAAAAGAGAGGCGACTGGCTGTTTCCCATAAATGCAGTCGTAAAAGCATGGGCGTCTTGTGAAATTCAAAGTCTCATAATAGTTTAAGTTGTTGCAATTAATCAGATTTGAATCACATAATTTAGTAAGTTTTTTATTACTATTATTTTTTCTCATTTACTACGTACTGTATAATTAAGTAAGTTTTTTAACTTCTATTATTTTCTTTTCTCATTTTGAATGTATTGTGTGTTTTAAGCACTTATGTGTTTGTTTTTTCGCGACTGAATTACGGAGAAGAAAATATAATATTCTTATATATTCACCATTCGTACATGGGTAATGTCGACATTCACCGGTGTAAGTCAGAAATAAGAGTATTTGGAAAATATTTCGGACATACACCAAGCGACTATGTGAATGTTGACATTCACCGGTGAAAGTCGACATTCTCCAGATTTCGGTGTTTCACCGTAACATATGCACTTTTACTGCCCTTCCGATTGCAAATAACAAAGAGAGTTGCACAATTTAATGTCATAGCACTCGCATATATTAAATTTCAAAGTTCTACTCTCAACCGTTTTTGAGTTATGCGGAATATTACATACATACATACGTACAGACGTCACGAAAAAAAATCCGTTTTCAATTCACTTAAAAACTATTTTACAAACCGGACAAAAGGAGTCTTTTACTCTGTGCTCACGGAAAAAAAATCGTCCAAATGGATTCGGGAATAGTCAAAATGGATATTTCCGTTGAAATATGAACCCTAATGTTTTCACGATTACAATACTTCTTTTACTTCGTACTAGGAAGTAAAAATGCACAAACATAAAGTTAACATCTAAATTTTACGTGGTTTCGAAACAAAGCTTCCTTTTGCCGAAGGATAAACATTCAACAATTTAAATCTGACCCATGGGAAATTATAAGATTGTCTAGATCACGAAAGAATTTCAAATGCGCACTCTTACCGAGCTGGATATGACATATTCTCAGTAAGAATAGCTTTCGTGTCGCAAACAGTCTTTCTTCGATAGGCAGGGCAGCTGAACAAGGTCAATATTTAACTTTTCTATTCGTAAAATTCTGCGATTCATAGTAAAACTCCTTCTTACTGAAAATCTACATAAATTCTAAACCTCATAGCGAAAAGACGCGGTAAAGGAAAGAATTAAATTATATTGATATTTTTTTTTAGTAAATCTGAAAGCATAAATGCCACAAGTTGCGTGATAATAGGTTTAAACTTAGAAATCAGAAAGCTTAATTAATAATTATTACTAATGTCACACGCAAAGCTGCGTAATTAATTAAATAATTAAGAAAAAGGTAAATTACAAATAACTGTTAGTCAGTTTACTAAGAGGAAAGCTCAAAATAATAGGATGTAATCCAAAAATTCGTAAAATAAAACTGAATTAAATTCAAATCAATACAAAACAAAATTCACTCAATATCATATAATAATTAATACTTGAAAAATGTTTGGCTTATGTCAAGAAGCAACGGGAAGAATAATCATCAGAACCACGTTTCAGAATTACATTTGGAGGAGTAGCAAAATTAATCAAAGTGAAAAAAACCCGAAAAAATATAAAGGCTTTCAGATTATATAATATATTGTGCCCAAAGGGGCGTTTTTTTAATGCTTTGTGGATTACCTTTAATTATTAAATATCATGTTCTCCGAACTTAATTCACATAAAATTCAATTCAACAGCATTACCATAAAGTATTTATAAAGAGCGTATCTTTAGCATTTCCGATAGACAGTCCTGAGCCCTGGAGATGAAAGAGTTTTCCTTTCATATTAGCAGCACTTATTGCGGCGCGTGGTGGCCACACAAAATACTGATTCTGATCTCTTGTTCTTGTTTGTTTGCTTTGAACATTTAATCATTTATTTGTACCACTACCACTCAACTGTGTATTAAATTGCATTCAATTATGACGATTCCTTCTTGGTGTTGCAATTTTCACAAACGTGAGTGTACAACTGAAGCACAGTATCTGCAGCCAGAACATAGCTGCATTCAGCTCCCTGTTCCAGATCAGGACTTAGAGACTTTTCAGCTGTTCACGAAGATGTTTGCCAAAAATATGCACAGAACACTCAGTCCTGACAAATTTAGTAAGTTTTTATTACTATTATTTTATTTTCTCATTTAGAACGTACTGTATAATTAAGTAAGTTTTTTAACTTCTATTATTTTCCTTTTTCACTTTGAATGTATTGTGTGTTTTAAGTACTTATGTGTTTTTTCGCGACTGAATTACGGAGAAGAAAATATAATATTCTCATATATTCAACATTCACCATTAGTGCATGGTGAATGTCGATATTCACTGGTGTAAGTCAGAAATAAGAGTATTTGGAAAATATTTCGGACGAACACCAAGCGACTATGTGAATGTTGACATTCACCGGTGAAAGTCGACATTCTCCAGATTTCGGTCTTTCACAGTAACGTATATATATAAAGAAATTCATAACTACTTTTCCATAAAGACGAAATTTGAAATTCATAATTAGGCATGTTTATATTTTATTTTAAAAAAATGTTTTGTAATTTTATATATATATATACTTTTAATTCAGCCGATTGTTACCAAAAAGGAAGGTGCACAACTGCATATTATTGCAGTCCTATATACAAAATTTCAACTTCTGAGGCTACTCGTTTTTGAGTTAGGAGAGATACATACGTACTTACGTACAGACGCCAGGAAAAAATCTCTTCTAAATCCATTTAAAATCAGTTTTATAATTCGTTTGGGAAAAAAGATTCATTTATTCTGTCCTTATGTACAGATGTCACGCAGAAACATCGTTAAAATGCATTCGATAGCGGTCAAAATGCATATTTTCGTTGAAACATGATACCCGGAATTTTTCGTGATTACAGTACTTCTGTTACTTCGTAGAAGGGATTAAGCATGATAAAACATGAATACTTGTGCCCTTTAAAACAGTTGTATAACTGGAAACATAGGTCTAAGAAAAATCTTTTGGAGGTGGTATATACGTCTGAAGTTCTGAACGTTGGCTGAAAATATCAAAAAGCTGAGAAGCAACTGTACAGTTTCTCCAAATACTGCCGATGTACCAAGTTCTGTACCTGACTATTGGCGTTTTATTGTACCTATCGTGAGCTGCTATTTGTTTCAATAAAATGTCAGTTTAATGAAATAAAGCTTATTCATCTAGAGTCATTATAGAGGAGATCTTTACGAACTAATACGGGAAATTAACTGGTGTCCAAATTGTGGATCGCTTTGAATGCGTATAACGAGGAATATAGAAGAATAGATGAAAGAAGTTAAAGATATGATTAGCTTCGAAATGAAGAACACAATCAGTGCCACTGAGGTTGTAAAAATTTATTTAAGTTACTTAAGAGTTAATTTTACTTTGAAGCAACTTTCCTATTGATCTCGCTTTTCATCCTACGTTTTCTTGCCAGAATGTTAACGAATTATCAGCGGTATCTTCAAATAAGGTAGAAAAAAGTTAGCATTTAAGGGATGGTTTTGAAAAGTGAATTTAGAGCGTGTTATGCCTGCTTGAAGGCCATGTTGTTATCTTTGATTTATTTACTAGCGATTAGATTTCTGTGGCGTTGAATGTTTCTGACCATTAGGCTTGTTTACTCTGACTTTTATGAGCCAGAATCTACCTGCACGTCAAGTAACCCGTGAAAAGTCGTTAGATTAACTTAATCCATTTCTATTTTAAGTTAATTGTTACTTCCTGAGTTAAAGCAAAAGAATTGGCTTTTGTAAGCATGAATCGGTGCTATCGGTGAATAATATCCAGTTAATAAAGGGTTTCTTAGACTCTTTCTGACTTAAGACTGGGACTGACTTAAGACTGGGATAATTTCCTACACAGTCTGTTTACGTCTAGTAAGTTTACGGTACCAAAGAACACAAGACGTTATAACCTTAATAAGGTCAACATGACTAAAAATTTTATTACCGAGCAATGCGACAGTGAAATCGGCCAAGCAAGGAATGGAGAATCTTTCTTTCACTGTTTGGGCGTTTTATTATTTGGGCGATAATCTTCTGCAGGTTTCCATTCCAAAGTCCCCTTTTGTTTCAACCATGTGAAGTGGAGATGCATGCTTGTGTCTCAAAGACCTCAAATGCGCTGTAAAGAAACAAGTCATTCTTTACAGACAAAAGTTTTGTAAAGTTACAGAAATTTAAAAGTTGCACAAGAATTTTCTGTAACCTAAACTTTCTGAGAGGAAACTGTAACCAGCCCAGGCTATTCGCCGGGACAATTACAAGTGTTGCAGTTGTTGCGCATATGAATCAACGTGACTAATTGGAAAGCGGAGAATATCTCAGCCAATCAAAGTGTCTGAAAGATAGTAACAGAAAAAAAATGGCTGAATTACTGTTCGTCGCTTTCCTAAAGAAAGTATAAAACTTTTAAAATTACAGTTTGAAATATATTTTATTCATTTTATGTACATTATTCTTATCCACTTTACTCTTTTATATCAATTGATTAAGTATTAAAGTTTAGTCTTTGTTATTAATAAATATCAATGTCTATAGGCCGCGGGGTGAATTCGATGAGTTATTTTCTCCCTCCTTCCTCTTCGCCATCGGTAGCATACTCGGCCCGTATTCGAGAGGTCCAGGTTCGAGTTCTGGCAAGGACATTGCTCATTTTTCAGGTCTCCTGCTTAAAAAAAAAACAAAAAAACCTGATGTCTCTACAGTGGCGCCCGAACTAAAAGGTGGTAAATGATGATTCTTCCCCACCAGGATTTGGGGATTGGGTCCCCTAATCCCCAGTCGCCCTTTAAAAGGGAGAGTATATAAGGTATTTTCTCCGTCCTTTCAGTATGCCTTCGTGGTGTAATGGCTAGCATACTCGGCGCGTATTCGAGAGGTCCAGGTTCGAGCCCCGGCGAGGGCATTGCTCATTTTTCACTTCTCCAGCATGAAAAAAACATCTAATTTTTCTACCGAGTACATACAAGTGCTTAAAGCATTGAAAATAGTGTAAAATATTTATTCCAAATCTAGATCTAATAACAGTGTTTTGTCACTAGGCATCCGATAAATTACGCCTTAAATTGAATATTATTTATAACTAATTGTTCCAACATTTAATCGTTGTTGTGTCATTTAATCGAAACAGTAATGCCATATTAATTTATTAAAATTTTATAATTACAAAATGAAATAATTAAATTTGATTAAAAACATATCGCAATGTAATTTTCGTAAAGTTTTCGTTTTACTAACTTGGGTGCAAAATTTATTATTCCATATATTTTAATATACTAATATCAATAGGGAAATAAAATGGAAAATGACTAAAATATTTTTCTAAAAATTTGTTAAACTATTTAGAAACAAAAAATTACTGTAGCGCATTATTTCCAACAATATAAGTTCATTAATATTTCTAAAATGACAAGTTTATTATTCCATATATTTTAATATAATAATATCAATAGGGAAATAAAATAAAAATGACTAAAATATTTTTTTTAAACTTCCTTAAACTATTTAGAAACAAAAACTAAAATGTTGCGCATTATTTCCAACAATATAAGTTCATTAATATTTCTAAAATGACAAGTTTATTATGCTCCATATTTACACCTGCCAGTGCATATTTATAATTTTTTAAACCTTTAAACTTAAGGATAATTCCTTAAGTTAATGTCTAGTTTATGCTCACTAAGATACAAGTCAGTTTAAGATAAAGAAGGAAGCAACAGGGATTGCAGACGAAATGAAGAGCACTATAGTAGCAAATGTTACTGAAATGGAGGACAGCATTGTCTCTGTTGAAAAGAAAAATTTTGGAAGCTATGAACGAGAAATTAGCCGGTATAGAAAAAAAAATTAAAGAAAGTATTAGAGATTAATTAAAATAATAATAGTATAAATCTATTTAAATAGTATTTGAGTATAAAAGAATTAATCTGCATTATTACTTACTTTTATATTGCAAGTAGCTGCAATCACTATTTATAATCTACAAATAACATTCCAGTTACGCAGCTTCTTTGCTCTTCTTTCTAGGCGGAGCAAAATTCAATTTATTTATTTGCTTTTATTAATTGTTTTATTTATATTTGCGTATTTCATTAAAAATCATAAAACTATTGCCTCCACCAGACAAC
Source organism: Stegodyphus mimosarum (assembly GCA_000611955.2). Taxonomy (NCBI): domain Eukaryota; kingdom Metazoa; phylum Arthropoda; class Arachnida; order Araneae; family Eresidae; genus Stegodyphus; species Stegodyphus mimosarum. The sequence continues at coordinate 157,688 of KK117993.1, read as the reverse complement.
GAAAAATTGCCAAAAACAATATCCCCCTTGAAGAACAGCTGGACACCGGTAATTACTGGATAACATTTTAGAACTTTCCACGAATGTAATGTAAATAATAGCCAATTTCTCTTAGAAAATGCTCCCTGAAGGCATTCTTTTCCTTAAGCAGATATCTCTCGCACGCTTTGCCTTAAATAATCATCCAAGCGACCGTAAATTTGCAATAAATTGAAAATGAAGAATTGAATAACGTATATTATAAAGTTAATTTTATGATTTTACAGCAATTAAAAAATAATAACATTATAAAAATAGCTTAATTTTTCTTTAAGAAAAGTAATTATCTGAGTTCTGTTACTGTATTTTGTATGATACTTGAATGTGAGCCGTACAACTCTGCTAGACAGGAATGTGAGCCATTAAACCCTGAAATTCTAGACAATCAGCGAGTTATCGCTGTGTCTGAAAATGGTATGGCATGGACTTGTGAAATTTAAACAATCTTTCTATTAAACTGGACTTTTAACATAGGCAAGACTTGTGCTACAAGTAAACTTGTAAGTAATAGTAAAGATCGATAGTAAAGATAAAATCATAATAACTGGTTAATTAACATAAAAACCTTACAATGTATTTAAATTTAAATATAGAAACTTCTTCAATCGCAGAATGACGAAATGACGAAAGAGAAGCCATTGATAAGACCAAAGCGTATGTACTATACTTACGCTTTGGAAAAAACAACATAAGGCGATAAGAATGAGAGGAAGAAAGGCGAGCTATTGGCGCCATCTATTGATGAGAAATGAAAATAACTATGAAATAATTTCCTTAAAAGCTGACGGTAAAGTTGGACTAGAGTCGGAATCTTTAGTTAAAACTGAAAGATTTTTAAGAATGTGAAAGCTTCTAAAAATTATTTAGTTATTAATATTTTTTTTTTTTTTTTTTTTTAATATTTTCGACTGCAGAGAAATGGAAAATGGGACTTTCTGACCAACAGCGTTGTGCAACAGAGAGTTTATGTGCTTCTTTTTTATTAACATATGCCTCACGTTCCTTAGCGCAAAATTTTAAGGCTCTCATAATTTGACCAATGTAAAATGAACTACATTGGCAAGGAACTCTATATAAAGCCTAGGAGCTCCTATTCGGAATGAAATTTTTAATTACCCCCTTAAGACTTAGGTCCTTAGGGATCCATTTCGTATATGTTCACTTATTTTACAGAAATTTAAATTCCAAATCGATCAACGTTGAATTTTTAACTAGAAGCGGAAAAATCCTATTATCAGAGCTTGCAGAAAGCTGTGAACGTCCGTGAGTCAGTAGAATTGAGATTTCTGTCTTGCCTAACACTGGTGTGCTTTCTATTCAGTGATTATTATTTACACTTTGCTTTGTGAGCGATTTTGATGATCTTTGATATTCCTCGCTTGTTAAGATATTTCATCTTAGATCTGTAGCTCATCATCGCTCTGCCTTTCAAAACTGTATCTTTCCTAATAATCTGGGAAATTTAAAAATAGTTCATCTATTTCGCAATAATTTGCATATTTATTTTTTAAAGATATGTAACTCGTATACTTGGTGAAGGAGCTGTTTGATGTACCTCATCATGCATCTACTGTTCGTTCTCGAAAGACCCTCAGTTAAAAATATTTTAGAAGACATTTTGCATTTTACAGCGTGAAAAAAAAAGTGCTTCTGAGGTTTTTCCTTCTCTGCATCATATTTTGGAAACTGTCTAACTTCGTCTGTTCAGGTTACTAGAAGTCTGCTTTTTATGATGTACGCTATATATTACGGAATAATCATCTATGAACTGGCTAGAAATGAGATAATAACATTTTTGCATTTATATATATATGTAAGAAAAATAAAGAATATGTCTAAGATTAAATTAACAACGTAAATTTCCCTTCTCAATTCTAAAAATAATAACCTCTCTACGCACTGCGTCATTTCTAGATTGATCCATGTCATATGGCCCTTACATAATTCTGATGATGTAAATGGAACTAAAAGTCAAGTAACCAATAATAATTTTACAGAAGTATAAACTATCCAATCAAAATGCATTGTATCAAAACTAACTCAGTCTGAATTGGGATTTCACCCTGAATGTAACGCACTTGCTCTTTACGCTTCGGTCTAGTAAGACTGCTGTCTGCTACTTTCTTCTTTCTTACTGAAAATTAATCTAAAATGTGAGCTATTTTGGAATAGGCACATTTCATGTGCCAAGTTGATTGTGGCCACAACAAGCTGAAATAAAAAATGAAGATTTAATATGCCTTCGCCTCCAATTTCCTATTCGTTATGGATCAACACTTCTACGACGTTAAAATTTTATGGATCAACACTTCTACGATGTTAAAATTCCTACTCGTCATTTACTTCAAACTTCAGAATTTTTTTTTATTATATATATATATATTCGGAATAAAGGTTATGCTATATCTTTTAAGCTAACAGTTTAAGCCAGTGTTTCCCAACCTTTTTTCGCGCTATGCCCAACCTAATCCTCTCTAAAAATTCTTATACTCCCTCCTTGCATATACATAATTTTTAATAATCAAAAATTGAAATGTTCAAGAGGGAAACTTGAATGATCGGTTTTAGGAAGAAATAGGAAATTTTGTGAGCAAACACAATAAGTAAACTTTCAAAACATATAACGGAGAACTGAAATTCAAGTACAAAATAATTTTAATGAAAATTTTTTCTATATTATTTTAAGTATTAGTAATTATTTATTATTTAAATTTAGTAAGATCCTTACGCCTGATGCTTTCTGCAAAGAGATTTTATGTCAGATTCGAATCTAGTTACCATCAGTCTCAAGTGTCCCAGTTTTATTATTATCCGACCGATTTATTTTTTTAGCAGCAAATTATTTATGTCATTAAATCCGCATTCAGCTAAATATGAAGATGGAAACGGTAACAATAGTTCGTTTGCACATTTTGTTGTATTTGGATATTTGATTTCGGTTTCCTCCCAAAGCCATGACATCGCTACTTTTATGTTAATTAAAGTTTTAATTGACTCTTTATTTTGCATTTCTGCGTGCTTTTCTTGATCCTGCGTATTGAAATATCAGCCAAATTCACTCACATTGGCTGCATCATACAAGCTGAGAAATCAATATATTTCAAACCAGAAAATCTTTCTTTTAAATCAGCCGATAAAATTTTCAGATCATCGGCAATAACATGTATAGCGGTATCAGTCACTTCATATTTTTGAAGCCAGTGAAACTTTTTGCCATATATTTACAACAAAATTTTTGTTATAAATATTTGCCTGACATAATTCAATAAAGGTAACGAAACCGAATATCTTCGCTTTTCCATCGACAAGAGTTTAATTTTCTTTTCTAAAGTTGTTTATTTAATATAGTTAGTCTTCAAAGATATAGGCTAAATACTCACAAATACCTTATAAGGTATTTTCTTCCTCCTTTCAGCCTTCGTAGCAAATTCTACGCGTATTCGAGAGGTGCAGGTTCGAGTCATGACGAGAGCGTTTCCCTTCTTTCATGTCCTCCTGCTTCAAAAACGCCTAATGTCTCACTATCAACCGTTAATAGATTTTCCATTTCAGGTTTGTCGCTCAAAAATACTGAGAGTATCAAATAGTTCCAGAAATCTTTTCAACAAGTTCCCTTTCCGCAGCCATCTTACCTCACTGTGAAGTTTCATATAGCCTTTATTTTGTTCTGCGCCATATAACTTGAAGATGCGTTCACATTTGGCACTAGCTTTAATAGCACTGATACACTTTATAACTGAACTTAGTACTTCATTTAGAACAGGTAAAATGTTTTTAACTACTAGGTTTTTTTCTATGAATAACACAATGCGCAAGAAGCATTTCTGGATTCTAACCTTTCATCAATTTTAAGCAAACCCTTTTCTTCCCCATCATAGTAAGAACACCATCTGCAGCATAAGATGTTATATTTTTCATTGGTATACTTTTGCCATCTAAGTAATTTTTTAACTTTCTATAAATATCTTTGCAGGTAGTGGTGCTTTCTAATGATTTACAAAACAACATTTCTTCTGCAAAACCACCTTTATCAATGTATCTTACGTAAATTATATAAGAACAACCTCACTGTCTCTCAAAGTTGATTCATCCTGTTACGGATTTCATATTTATTTGGCTATTTATTTAGAATTGTAATTAAAATTGCTTTATATGTCCCGTGCAACGCAGACGATTTTTGAAGAGAAAGCTACGTCGGAAAAATAAAAATAAAAGAGCGCGTGCATTTAATATTTAATAAATAAATATATCGTAATTACTGTTGCCATCCAGAAAAATCGAGATTGTTCTAGTGAATAATTAAAAAGCTTATAAAAGCCGAATTGAAACACCTCATCTTAGTTGTAGTTGTAGCTGTTTAAAGCGAACTGCTGTTTGTTTACTGAATGCTGTTATTGATTGTAGCGATTTCGCTGTGAGATAGAATTAGTTTCTCTGTTTATGAATTGAGTTTTGCTAAACCTTCGAGATATTGTGATATTGTAAGAATATATCTCAAGAAATATTTCAGCATTTTGATTTATTTCTTGTGGAAAGAATAAATTTTTTTTAACCTTTTAACGACTTGTACATTCAATCCATAACGAACCCGTACGCACGCAACAATCCGTTTGCACCGAAAATGTTCTTGTTTTCAGCTTTTAAAGAAGTTTTATTTCAATATCCGCGCTCATTTCATCTATTCTTCTGCTAACGGTATTTTTACTTAGTGGAATAGCTTTAATATCTTTGTCATCTTTTTTTCTAGAACCTTTTCAAGAAACGTTGATATTGATGGTTTGAGTAAATTCTCCCCTATAGTTATAACTTTAGATCAGATCTTAGATTTAGCGATGAGTAATGAAATTTGATAACTACCCTCAAGAGTACGATTATACGATTAACAGTTGCATAATGAGCAGTAAATAGAGAATTTAATGTTAGTCTTCTTTCAAAATCTTTCTTTAAAGTTTGAAAATAATTCAAATTTGAATTCATATGAGCATTATGTTTCGCCTTCAGATGTGCCTCAAGACGACTTCGTTTCATTAATCCGTCGGTCAGGCATTGTTGCCGTAAAAGATAATAAGGTATAGCTCCCGCTATCTTGGCATGCCTTCTTGGTGTAGTGGTCAGCACGCTCGACGCGTATTCGAGAGGTCCGTGGCTCGAGCCCGGCGAGGGCATTACTCATTTTTCATCTCTCCCTCCTGCTTTCAAAAAATACCTTTATCTCTACAGGATAAAAGGGTGACTTTACGGAAGGTATGAAACCAAATTTTAAATATTCCACGCATACTGATGAACACTTTTCTTGCTTGCACCACTCATTTCACTAAGGGCTGAAAGAAAGAAATATAAGATCAATTAAAAACTTCATCACACCGCTAAATATAAACAAAGCTCAAAGCAGCTACTGATGCCACACAAGGAAGAATAATATACATGTGGCCGTTCCTACAGTAAAAAACAAGTAATATATTAAAAAAAGAATTAAAGTCAATTCCTACTTTGAGAGTTTTTGCTACATAATGGGACATTTCATCCGCTTTATCCAACTCTATAAAACTATAATTCTTTAATTCCATACACCTTAATAATTTTTAGAACTCTGACTTATTGTTGCCACTTATTTTTGTTAAATATTACAATCCCATTTATCACAGTCATATAATATTATTTATAAGTTCTTATAAAATTAATTTTTACAGCACGTGAGAGTCCCTAATAAACAGCCATTTGTAAGTCTTAGTATGTGAAATATATGAAATTTGAAATTTTAATTATCTTTAATATGTGAAAAACTGTTTTAACATCAAGTGTCATCCACTACAAGTTTAAAAAAAATGTATTTGAACTTGAGTGGATGAATAAAAAGTATTCTATTAACGATTGAAAATTTGAACAAGGTATAGGGAGAGTGTGAACTAATAGTAGGAATTTAATAATAAATTGAATTCGTTGGCTGACATACGCGAAAAGCATCTGGAAAGCGTAAAGTGTCAGCTATTTAAATGCCTTTTTAAAAGCATTTAAATGTCCATGTCTGCCGCGGAAATTCTTTATAAAATATTTAAAATGCACCGCAACATAAAAACTTTTTTACGTATACTTCACTCACATCATTCTTTATTTTCGGGAATAAAAAATGAAATTTTGAAAAATTTCGACAGAAAGAAGTTGTAGAAAGTTGTTGAAGAAAATTTGGAAATTTCAACTTCCCTTGTCTCCGTGAACACGGACGAGTCCATTTTCGCATTGATAAGCATTGGTTTGAGCTTAACGGTTAGCTGTATCTTTTAAATAGTTTTTCATTTATTCATTTGTTGTGCTCGTCCACTTGTTTGTTTAGCGAATTGTTTCAAATCTTGAATCGAATTTCAGTCAACGCTGCCAAAGTTCTCGTTTATAATATTTTTTTAAAAGAGAGAAAGACAGCATTTCATCTTGTTAGTCGTACTTATTATTCAAGTTGTATTTCACCCAACCCAAAGCACTTAAATAAAATAATATTAAAGAGAGAAAGACAGCATTTCATCTTGTTAGTCGTACTTATTATTCAAGTTGTATTTCACCCAACCCAAAGCACTTAAATAAATAAAATAATATAATAATAATATAAAAAAAAAAACCCACAAGGACTTCGGATTAAAAAGAGTAACAGAAAAAAAGGTCTGCTCTTCTAAACAGGAAAAGACAGGCCTAATCTCTACCCGGTCACGGTTGTGTAGAAATTATGAAGACGTCAAAAAACTTGTGTCTATTTCCCCCCATTATTCGCTTGTCCATCACAACCCGTTTTATCTCCCTTGTTTATTATTATAAGCTCTTCTTTTTCCTTCCCTCCCCCTTCGTTTTCCGTCCCCTTTCTAAACTTTTCGTTGCCATTCTGTGTGTGAGAAACAGATTATGCAGAGCGCATGGTAAACAAGTAATTGTAAGCCATTTTCTTACTAACCGGCAGGCGTCCAATTTGATGGGCGGAGCTGGGAAGTTTTTTAAAACTTTTTTTTTAGTATGTTGGTGGTTTTCTTAAATAGCTCATTACAGAGTTTGGTCCGTTTCATAAGACTCGGACCCTTTATTTGTTATGTTTGATAGCAACAAAGATAAAGTTTTTCTTTTTTTTTTCCTCAGGCGGAGGGAAGTTTCAGTTGAGGAACTCTGAAATTCATACCTTTCATTTCAAATATGCATTGACTGCATTTAGTGCCAGGAACAAATCGTCAGCTATTCAGTAAATAGCGTAAATGTATGTCGAAAATTTAAAATAGTTAAATAAAAAAAAATCTTCAAGCCCTTTTTAAGCATGCAATATCTAAAAAGGGTGATATGACAAACACTTTACATTCGTGGCTTTTTTTCTTGTCTTTTCTTCATTTTGTTTCTTTGTGTAATAAATAAAAATCCAATCGTATCACACACGCAAAATTAGGCGTTGCAAATATCTTTTATTAATTATTATAATATGCGAATGTCATTAAAAGTTATCAGACGGACATATTAGAAATTAAACGTATTTTACATTACATGATTAAGATAGGTATTAATATAAATTAAATCCAAGATTGCTGTCAACGACGTTGGTCACCGGTGGCCTGTGGTTAACAGTAGCTAATGCATTTTAGTGGTAAATCTACGTCGCTGGTGACTCAAAACTTTGAAAATATTCTGTTAAGGACGTTTCTGTCTAACGTAACTGTCACTGTTATGGACACTTCTCTCTAGCATAACTGTCACTGCTAAGGGCGCTTTTATCTAACGTAATATTCTTACATTAAAAACATCCGGCGGAATTCTAGTGCACATGCTGTAAAATTTTAGCAATGTTTTCCTTAATATTCATTCTGAAAACAAAATTAATTTATTAAAAAAAAAGAGCTTTTAAAGACATTATCATAAACCGGACAGCGATCTGATTTGTTTGCAATATCGTTTCTCCACCTGTTCGCTTCAGTAGACTGCTTTAAATCACAGTAGATGTAAAATGGGAGATCTGCATCTAAGGGTTAGGGGCGTGGCCAGTGACGTCATAAGTGCAACGTGCAATGTCATCCGTAATGTCACGAATGGCGATGAGTTGTTTTATGCTATAGTTGAGTTGTACGTATTCTGTTGCGTCGGTGAGTTTACTTGTTTCAAAATTGGCAGTGAATTAAGAGGATTTTTGTTGCACGTTAATTTCAGAGATTTGCTCATGCTGCCCTCTGTTGACGAAAAAGAGAAATGTATATTTTAGAGGTTTTTTTTTTTTTTTT
>KK117993.1:134396-149375 GCA_000611955.2 Stegodyphus mimosarum | reverse complement strand
TTTTTTTTTTTTTTTTTTTTTTAAGTATGTTGTTTAAACCATTTAGTGCGCTTCTCTGAAAAGCGTGCATTTCGAGGGAAAAAATTATAATGGTCTCTATAATAGGATTCGAGCTAAAGTGTGGTGGGCAGTAATTCGTTACCACCTGGATCTGGTCGAGTGGGTTCTTATGCTCCTCTGTGGTTGCATATTAATATAAGAAATTATTTCATTTCCCTATGCGTGTTCTGTTGGTGTAAGTAGAAGCAAGTGCTGCAAATAGTTGAAAGTTCTGTGGTTAGAATCCCGATGAGTGCATAATTAATATTTCACCTTACTAGAACTGGAGGGCTGGAACCTAATGTTCGTACAAATTTAACTTTAGTTGGGGACAAATTTGCGGTGCGTTTTGTTTCACGTAAGTAAAAGATAATTTTTTGGTAATTTTTAGTTCAGTAAAAATACAAAAAAGTTTATATGTGTATTTATGGGGCCTGCATGGATAAAAATTAACTTCGTTATTTTATTTGGACTGAAACAGAAACTGGTTTTGTTTAGACAAATAAAAATAATTTCGCTGTTCTATTTTGAAGATCAGAAATAAGTGGTATTATACTTTTCTACTTTAAAAAAAATGCAAAATTTCTTTATTTAATTTTAGTACAATTAAAGTCAGCTAGGATTATCTGTTTAGCTTGAAAGTCAACTGCAATAGTCAAGCCTCGCTTAACGAATACGTTCCACAACGAATGATTCGCATAACGAGCGAAATAAAATCTTAAAAAAATGATTGTTTTAACGAGTGAAGCTTTGTAGAATGTGTGACGTGGAGACATTATGATGTCACATGCAGGTTCTTGCCTGCATCTCGTATATGAACTGTGTTTAGTGCAGTGTCTGTGTTTAGCGCTCGCTCAGCTAGCATTATACTATCGTTTGTGAAAGTTGTACTCAGACAGATTATTGTATATATATGTATATCTATCCATATATATAGATGTATATATATTCACTGCAAAGTTTAAACCTGCTTACACGTTTGTCCTCAAAGAAAATGGAGTAAGAAGGTCGGGGTAAGAGAAGAAAAATCACCGTAAAAGCCAAACGTCAAATCATTGTGAAGCAAGAACGTGGTGTGAGTGTTGGTGATTTAGCATGCACACATAATCGGTCTACACCAGATTTGCACTATCCTCAGAAACAATACTAAGATAAAAGAGATGATGCTTCAAAGGGTATCACAAGAATTTCTACGCGACAGCCACGTATTCTGGATGATGTTGAAAAATTGCTTCTCATATGGATGGATGAGTCAAATGCAAAGCGACAGTAGTAACAAAAACTTTATTTGTGAGAGAAAGAAAATAATTTTTACCAGCCTCATTAAGAAGATGTCAGGATCATTAATAGACGAAGAAAAAGTATTCAAGGCAAGAAGGAGCGGTCTGAAAAGTTTAAGAGAAGAACCGGCATCCATAGCATTGTGAGACTCGGAAAAGCAGCGAGCTATGACATAAAGCGCCTGAGAACTTCATCGGCATATTCAAGAAGTTTGTTGTGAATTCTGGGAGTTAGCTTTCGCAACAGGTTTTTAGTTGTGATGAAACAGGTCTCTTCTGAAAAAAATTGCTGAAGTGAATTTACATTACAGCAGATGAGAAGGCACTGCCTGGCCACAAACCAATGAAAGATTGTTTCACGCTACTGTTTTATACAAATTCAAGTGGCGATATGAAAATTAAATTATTACCAGTCTACCATTAGGACTATGCCCGATTTTTCAAGAAGTATTAATTCCAGAATAATAAATCTCCGATAACAAAGCTTGGGTGACACATGGTGTTTTTACAGATTGGATTAATGAAGTATTTGGTCCGTCTACAAAAAATATCTACTTGAGATACTTACTTTGCTTCTTATGGACAACGTTACTCCACATCGTCTAGTTCTAGATGATTTTAAATTCATCAAGTCCCAATTCCTGCCTCCCAACAACACTGTTTTACTGCAACCCATAGACCAGTAAATCATTTCAAAGTTTACTACAATAAAGCACTCTTCCAGCGCTGTTTTGAGGTAACTCAAGGAACTAATCGCACTCTCAGAGAGTTTGGGAAAGATCGCTCTCACATCATTGTTTGCCTCAAGGTGATCGACAAGGAATGAGAGGGAGTCACCAAGAGAGAACCTTTATTTATCATGGAAGAAACTTTGGCCGTACAGAGTTGTCGAACGCGACTTCGAGTGGTTTGAACAAGGTGCCTGTAATCGACGAGATTGTGTCTGTGGCCAAGATTATAGGGTTAGATGTGCATAGCAACGACACTGATGATTCCGATCTTGGTAGTGTCCAACGCCTATAATGACCAGTGCCCGCCATTTGAAAAAAAAAAATTTCAATGGAAAAAAATTGTCTTGCTGAACGAGTGGTTCGCATTACAAGTGAGATTATTAGTGAAATTATGTTCGTTAAACGAGGTTCCATTGTATTTCCTTTCCTTTCACTGTTTGCAAACAAATTCGTTTTTAACGAATGAAGAATTTATTTTCGGCAGTTTTCCAAAATAGCGAATTTAACTGAGCAAAATTCACATAAAATTTTGTAAAAATGTATGGTATTTTGAAGTTCCTGGAAACAGTCCTTCTACTCCGTTGCAGGTAGCGAGAGTCTAGTGCAATAATTAGCAGCGAGATGTCTGTAAAGAATATTTAATTTTTTTTTTTTTCGTGTGTGAAAAACTGCAAAGTGTCACTTTAAAATGACGCTAATTTTTACAAAAGAAAAGTATTAGCTGGGTCTGCGTACTTTCCTGTCGTTATGGTCCATGGTATTTAATATAAATTACTGTGCTTTGATGATGCTTCTTATAGCAATAAAAGTTGCGAGCAGTTTGGGAAAGGAGTTCTCTGCGGGTTTCGATTTTTAAATCGGTATGTAACGTTAAACTGAATTTTCGCAATGCAATTTATGCTACAGAAATATTGCTAAAAGCTTTTAAGAACAACAGTTTTATCCAAAACTAGAATTTCTGAGTTCTATGATATGTTTAAAGATGACGGAAAATACATCGAAGGTAAACCGCACTATGGATACCATCTGTTTCCATTAATGATTCAATAGAGTTCCGTTTCAACACTTGATCAAGTCTGAGACTTAATGTTTAGCGATTGTCATTTAAATAATATATAAATAACTAGAATCATTCGAATGTTATTGAAAGATTCCCAGTGTTCACTTTTTCACGTTGTGCATTTGTTATTGACGCACCCTGGGTGTTTTCCCAATGCATGAAATATTCTAGAGCTCCACAGCGATGACTCAGAACTTGCAGATAACCTAGTGGCTAAATTTCCTTACGATCACATTCTTTCAGTTTTATTTTAATAATATTTCTTACTGATATAATTTTAAATATATTGAACCATCTTTATCCACGGTTCTAACTAATTGAGGTCTTTTGGGTTTAGTGGTCATCCTAGGGATGCGATGGTCAATGCTGGTGTTTCAGACATTTCCAGAAATACTTTCAGAAAATAAGTCGCTTCCAGAGATGATCGCCTTAGAGAAGTGATCGCCAGTAGAACTTCACTGAGTTACGTACGTGGTGCAGAATCGTTTGCTTTGTAAAACTACATAGACAGATGAAAATAATCATCATTACTCTTTAAAGGTGCTTTCTAAGTTTACGAAATATAAAACATTAATATAATATTTAAATTTTAAAATGTATATTTTCTTCAGGTATTATAGTCTAATATCTTAAAGAACAGTTTATCTCAACAATTAATTTTAAAAGAAACCATAAAGATCCATTAAATCATTACATTTTTAAAATGTAATTTGACTTCGTATCTAGCAATTCCAGGTTAACACCAGGAACAGCTTTAAGCTGAAGAGTTACAAATAATCGTATTAAGATAAAAATTAATCTCCTGAAATTCAAGTTGCAAAATATCATTACGAATTTTGTATAATGTGACATGAACGGCCTCAAAAAAAGCTTTGCCGAAAAAATACGATTGCAGGGGCAAGTCTCTTTAACGTTGAGGTAAATGATTATCTCGCTAAATTGGGGATATTGCAAAGCTGGCGACGGTTTTGCCGGCTAATTTTTGTCGCTAAATTTGGTGAGAAATCCCCAAAAGTCTCCAAATTTGGCGACATTTTGGTCCAATCCCTGTAATGTAATTCGCCTAAATGCCTCAGTAACTATGTCCGATTCTTATATGTAACTGTAACAGTATATGCTTTCCAGTCATTTCGAGAAATGGAAGGTACAGTAAATTTCTCGGTGGCCGCAAAAAAACTATACAAAACCGGAGAGAGCATCAATTCTCAGTTTTTAGTTTAAAGCAGACTTGAGAGCATTGAGAGATCTGTATGTCCGAGCTTCACTGTTTAGATGCGTTTTGCACTGTTTTGTGTTTAACGTTTTTAGCAGTTTGAAGTGGTAACTAATGACCGTGTTTTCTCTCATACTGAGAAGAGATGAATGAGTGCTTTTGTGGGAAGTTCCAGAACTGTAAAGTTTTCCTTTTCGAAAAAATGAATCTTATCATGCTATCATGGGTTCTGTGTGTATTCAATCCATTACGAACTATATGAAGAAGCCATATATTTAAAAAAGTGCTCAAACAGTAATGTCAAATGGTTAAAGAAAAAAAAGGTGTTGTAACATTATTCTGTTGTGAATGAACGTTACTTAGAGAAGTTTAAACTTATTTAGCATTAAAAAAAAAAAAATATTTAAAAAAAAAAAAAAAAAAAAAAAAAAAAAAAAAAAAAAAAAAAAAAAAACGAGAGAGAGAAAGAAAGAAAAAGACAATTATTTGAGAAAGTATTCCGCATTTTTATTCGCTGAATTGCTTCTGTGCGAGGCTTGCACCCAGTACTTTCCGCAAATAAATCACCATCAGTTTGCAACTTACCAGCGCCAAAAGTCCCGAAATAAAAATGGTAATACTTCCTGCGAAGTATTAAAGAATTTGTTTTGGCTTTCTAAAACAAGCTGGTGAAAACTTGCAATATAGTTATGCTCGTATAGCTCTTTCTTGATATTTTAGAACTTTTTATTGGCAAAATTTTTCACAAACAAATTTTGTGTTTGCTGTATTTTCAAAACCTATTTACTATTTTGAAAGCTTTGGCATTAAGTATCATGTTACATTTGTTACATTCAGTTGCAATTAATTGAGGTAATACGGAGAACTACGTTCGCTCGGTATCACGGTTTATCGGAGGACAATTAAAATAAACCAGAAAAGGAACATGCTGTATTATAATTAGCAGTAAAATAATATTAACAAGTTACTTGTATTTTCAGGTACTTTAATCCGGAAAAAAATTCTGTCGGTTACGTTAGTCAAATCAGAGTTCAAAATAAAAGGAACCCATCATAAATAAGATACTGGAAAATATACTGTAAATAAAAAGTAAATATCGTTAGAAATGAAGAAATTAAGTTATAAATAGTTCTAAAGGAAAATATTTACAAGATAACTTGAACAATGCCAGTGAGTTCAAACTCACTTTAAAAAGTTGGTTAGACCGTTTGTTTTTGGCGGATTTCATCTGTCAAACTTCATCTACTTTCCCAAGTCCTTTTCTTTTTTTGTATCTTCCGTAGACAGTTTTGTTTTATATTGATGGTTTGAAATAATACTATTTCAAGAGTTCCTCAACAAAACAAACGTAACTTTATATTGTTGTTGTTATCAATCTCAGTCGTCTAATAAAGGTTAGCACAGCCACGACATTCATCGTGGCAAGGAGTCATATGCGCCTATCGCTGGCAAGAGCCTTGGGCACCATATAGTTGACAGCCCGACTTTAGCTCAGTTCCGCCCCCAATTTTGAGAGAAAGCACCCCGGGAAGACGGGCCCGAAGCCCTTTTTCGCTACCATCAGTCTGTCGAAAGGATTTTCAGTTCGCCGCATATATAGAGTATCCCATGCCACTCAACACAGACACTATACATTTACAAACACCTATGCCTTTTCCGGGATTCGAACACGAGCCCTTCGGTACGATAGCCGTAGTCAGTAGCCGCAGCTGATAGTTTCGGTTGGCGGCAACATAACTTTACTTTAGACATAACCGAGTTAATCATTTCCTGGTTAATCGGTCTTGAGGTGTGAGAATATTTTCTTGACGGCGAACCTTTCTTTAGTATAATTTAGGGATAGCAAAATTTCAATTTGATGTAGAAAATTCCTCCATCGTTTCGAAATTTAATGCCAATTTAATCCTCTAAATGGCAACAAAGTGTCCGGTCAAAAAGAAGGGTGTTACACTAGAAAGCGGAAACTGTTTTCGTGTGGCGCCTTTATTCCTCCCACTGTCTGGGAAAGAGATTAAAACGCAGTTCCATGTCCCTTTCTCATCCCGATGATGATGAATGATCCACTTCATCAAAACTGAATGAACGGGAAGGAGTTGGGGGAAGAGATCTATTGATTTTAGCGATTGCTTCGACTTAATCCCCAATTGCTCTGCTTTACTGCGTATCTAACCTCCCAGAAGTTTTAATTCTTGAAAACTCCTGCCAAGTGCCATTTTACTACCTTATTTTTCTTTGGAAAGAATTTTTAAAAGCGAGATCGTATCGCTGCGATATTAATTAGTGACAAAACAATTAGTGATTTTCCAAGCCTTTGGATTAAATAAATATTGCTGTTTTTGACGTTAGAAACTTCTTGCAACTTTTCAAGCTTCTACCCAGTCTACTTCATTACCCAGCCTCCATTATCTTGCGTTAATTCCAACCGGCAATAGACCTAAAATTAAGAAAAAGAATGAATTTAATAAAAAAAATATATATATATAAAATCTGAAAGATTTCAGATTTTAAATTACGTCCAAAGGCGCGTTTTTTTAACGTTTCGTGTGCTACCTTTTTTTTATTAAATATCATGTACTACGTACTCAAACCATAAAATTCAGTTCAAAATCAATATCGCAAAATCATTTTAAAATGAACATATCTTTAGAATTTACGTAAGTCTCGTGCGCTGGATAAAAATTTTTTTTTTTTCCGTACAGTGTTGCCATTGCTCGCTTTGAAATCATTTAGTTTGTTAATCAGAAATTCGTTGAAATGTTACAAAACATAAAATCGATAATAAAGCAAATTTCAAATTCAAAATTAGGGCTTCCAGATGCCCATATTCGCAGTAGGATTACGTCATTCAAAATTCGATGGCTCTAGGTTTTATCACAATGCGAGAAACATGCATACGTTTATGCAGATTTTTCATTTTTTAAAATTTAATGCAGAGCGATAACATTTAGTGGCAACAATTTGAAAAGTGAAACGGGCATTCAGAGTGAATCGACGCAAAATCGCAAAACGAAAGTAATAGTCCTTCGGGACTAAATCCCTTTGGACTAATTATCGAGTTCAGTAGTAGGACGGTATTATTTCTTTAATTTAAAATTTTATTTTAATTTTGAGTTTTTCAGAAATTAACGCATTTCATTTCGGTAATTAAATTTACTGATTTTTTAACTGCGTTTATAAGCTACTCCATTTCCATTTTTCACTTTCGTATGCGACTTCTGTTCAACTCAACTCAGTTCTCGAAATTTTGATTTCCATTTTATCAAACAACTGTTCTACTTCTCAACTCGATTCAACACGTCACGTTTATTTTCTTCCTTTTCGATCACATGCAATACGCACAATAAAACAAAGGAAGACCTATATCATGAATTTTCTTTTCATGTTCCGTTCAATTTATTATTTAATTAATTCAATTCATCGTTAAATTTATTCTTTTTCATAATTCTAGGAGGTTTTGCCTTTGGACATACTATTTTGCAGTTCAGGCTAATGGTCGTCCATTCACAACAAAAGTACCTTCGTTTCGTTTCCTTAGGTTTTGAGTTAAAAGTTTAATTGCTTTTGTTCTCTAGCAAATGCTTAGTAGTATGCATTCATAATACATACTACTAAACTTTATATGATAATGCATACAACTAAACATTACATCATAATGCAAACTACTAAGCGTTATGTCCTATTAATGTGTCCTTCGTGGTGTAATTGAAAGCATACTCGACGCGTCTTCGAAAGGTATAGGGTTCGAGTCTCGGCAACAGCATTGCATATTTTTCACGGCTCCTGCTACATTTCCTTAGGTTCTACTTGAAACGAAAAATATTAATTGAGCTTATTGCATCTAATTTGACTAGTACCACGTAGACGAAATTTGTCATTAATCGCTGGAAAGATTTCTCATTGCAATTCATTATTAAATTTATTTTCTTACATAATTTTAGGCCTATTGCGTGCTGAAATATTTCCCAATTTAGGCTAATAGCCTACCATTCTCAATAAAAATAAATTAGTTTCATTTCCTTAAATTTTGACTTTAAAATATAATTACTTTTAATTTGTAGCAGTAGTTTAGCAGTTTTGAAAAATGTTATTTTAACTAATTGCTTTTAATTCGATTTGTTGTTTATCTGGTTTCTACCTCCGAAAATTGTTACTTTATGCTGCTTCAATTGCATAAAGCATTATTTTGTTTAGGGCACGTCGGAGCACATTACATCTTGGTGATTTACTAAAATAACTAAAGAATTCTTTTTTAACTTCATATTTTATTTGAATTCATTCTGTACGAGTATTAAAAAAATTTTAATTTCCTTGCATTATTTATTTTGTTTTTTATTTGGCACTTATTTTTGATATATTTCATGAATTTATAATCATCCAAATAAAATTCAGAAACGTATTTAAATATTTTACGCAGTTTTGTCGTGCAACCATATCATTTATTATCCACGACTTCGTAAATGCGAACTTTTATGAGAGATGCACTATCTTTAAGTTATCTTCAAGGCGGCTTGTGATGGAAAATTATTTTTTATTTTGTCTTCGATTAAATAATACGAAGAAGCATTTCATG
Organism: Stegodyphus mimosarum; assembly: GCA_000611955.2. NCBI lineage: Eukaryota > Metazoa > Arthropoda > Arachnida > Araneae > Eresidae > Stegodyphus > Stegodyphus mimosarum. Next base: position 140,482 of record KK117993.1, on the reverse strand, counting down.
AGTATTTTACGCCAATTTACGTTACGTATGTTCATATTAAAACTTCACTTCAGCGAAGAAATAATGTCTTAACTTGTCGTTGAGCAGAAGTAAAATATTCGTTTTATTTATTAATTAAAAAATAACTTTTCGTTTAGTTGAATAAAGAAAAAAAAATTTAAATGCCTGCTACTATTTAGGTTATAAGGTATTTTCTCCCTCCGTTCTGCATGCCTTCGTGGTGTAACGGTAGCACACTCGGTGCGTATTCGAAATGTCCAGGTTCGTGTCCCGCAAAGGCACGGCATATTCTCCTGCTTCAAAATAACCTAATTCCTCTACAACTTGAAATTTAAAAAAAATAAAAAAATAAAAAAAAAATCTGAAAGGTTTCAAATTTTAAATTACGTCCAAAGGGGCGTTTTTTAAACATTTTGTATGTTACTTTTGTTTATTGAACATCATGTTCTTCGCATTTAAACCATAAAATTCAGTTCAAGAACAAAATCGCAAAATAATTTTAAACTGAGCATATCTTTAGAATTTCCTACACACAGTCTCACGCGCTACAGATAAAAATGTTTTTTTCTGTACAACGTTACCATTGCCCGCTTTGAAATCCTTGAGTTTGTTAATCAAAAATTCGTTAAAGTTTTACAAAATATGAAATCGTTAATAAAACAAATTCCAAATTTCAAATTTGGGCTTCCAGATGCCTATATTCGCAGCAGGATTACGGCATTCAAAATTCGATGGCTTTAGGTACCGTCGTTTTATCACAATGCGAGAAACATACATTTATGCACATTCTTCATTATTTAATTTCTTTAAATATAATACAGGGCTGCAATATTTTGTGGCAACAGTTTGAAAAGTGATACAGACTTTTAATGTTTCCAAAGCAAAATCGCAAAACGAAAACATAGTCCTTCAGGGACAAAGCCCTTTTGGACTAATAATGAGAATAAAAATAAACCTTGTAACTTGAAATCATAAGATTTCAAAGAAAAATCTAAAACTAAAAATTTTTAATGCATCAAACATAATATAAAGATCGCTTCTCTTTGTAAAGAGAAGTAATTAACTATTGTAATAACTATACTATTAATTTAAATTCAACTAAAAAAATTTTTTTAATTCGAATTTTACTAGTTTCTGTATTTAGTTCTTCGTTTCTTCCGGGAAATTTAAATAGGTTAAAAGGAATATCAAAGTATTAAAACATCTGTTATGTTTGAAAAAAAAATTCGAAAGAAATAGTGTGAGAGAGTTGTTTTTCGCATGTTATTAAAAATCTTAATCTTGACGTTCCTATTTTATTTCTAATATAGACGATAGAGTATACAAGAAGAACAGTCAGCGTCTTTTTTTCAGTCTGCCCATTTATATTATAGGATGTTAGAAATATGTTTTACCTATGGTAAAAAATAACTTATTACCTCTTGGTATAAAATAATTTACTGCAAAATCATTTTACAGAGTTCCAGATAAAATGACTTTTTTAACGAGGAGTTTATATTGCTATGAATAATGTACCTTTTTAGTGTAAAATGTAAAAGAATGCCCTCATATGACGTCGACTGGCAACAACTCTTCTTTACACGTCACGTCTTTTTATAAAGAAAGAAAATAGTAACAGCTCGAAGACATTCTTCTTCGAGATGACAATAAATACATCTTAATTTTATGGTAAAATACGTGTTATTTATGTTTTGCTGCAGGGAAATAAAAAAAAAATTTTTTTGGTATAACGCTGTAAGGTTTATCCTAATTTTATTAACAGTTATTTTAAGTTATGCTTCTTTCCTATCACTTCTAGTTTCAGCTTACAATTTCCTACCAGAATGTAATTTCAGAAACGCAATGAATGCAAATGCGTGAAGAACAGTATTTAACTCGATGTTTCACCTACTTCGAGTAAGAGAGTTTGATTTCTTGACTAGCGTGCTTTTGCCTTTTGGCTTAAAGCAGGGGTCGCCAAAGTGGTCTTATAGACCCCTAGGGGTCTATTTAACAACAGTAGGGGTCTATCTGACCCAAGGGGTCGAATGGGGGTCTATTGGGACTCGAAGGAAAAACAGTTCTTAATACGCAAATTAAGCGACGATTTTAAACTATGCTTTGTTGATTTAGAAAACATCGACATCCCTGATTGGATTATTGCGCCATTTTCGGCGCAAATTGATAACGTCGACATCAACATACAAGATGAGCTTGCTGAACTATTGTCCGATCTTGAAGCAAAAACGCTTATCAAAAATTTGACAATACATAAATTTTGGAATAATATAAATATAAAGCAAAAATATGTGAAACTTTACGAAATGGTTCAGCCATTTATGCTGGCGTTTCCAAGTTCGTATATGGTTGAAGCCGGTTTCAGCCACATTAATTCAATTTTAACTAAAAACAGAAATAAGTTAAATGTGGAGCTTCGGGGAGATTTACGGTTAAAATTGACTAATTTCGAACCCAATATAGCAAACCTTGCCAAGAAACACCAGGCACACTCATCTCATTAAGAAGTAAAAAATCTGTAGCTACTTTACTTACTGTTTCTGATTTATTAAATATTTAGACTAATATATAGTTTTATTTTAATTACCTGAAAATTACCTTTGTGGGGGGTCTATGGAGATTTCAAAAATTATATAGGGGGCGATGATCAAAAAAGTTTGGCGACCCCTGGCTTAAAATGACCACATGTCCCGATTTTGGCGGGACAGTTCCACTTTTTGGAAGACTGTCCCGCGTCCCCCCGATTTTTAAAAATGTCCCGCTTTTAAGAAAATATCTTCATTTCTTATTGTAAATGTACTCCCAAAATATATTACCTATTATTTATTAATTATTGTAGTGGAAGAAATAAAAAACACATAATTGAAAAAAAGAAAATACATAACTGAATCAGCATAAATCACTGAATCAGCAAAAATTTAGTCCCATTTAGGGCAATGATGTTAAATTCAAATTTTCAGCAGGCTGAATGCATGATCTGAAAGCAGCTGACGGACCAAACTAAAAAAATAAATAAAATGCATGCAGAGTAAACTAAATTAGGCGATGTAGTGAGTTAGATTTACGCGGTGGTGTTCAATCATTGTCGTTACGTCTCCTCAAAGAATATATATTATTAAGAAGGAAAGCTTAGTCAAAGCAGGAGTGGCTCCATCACATTGTAGAGGGAAGCAGTTGCACAAGCGCGAAATAGCTGTCGAAGCAAATTCAACCTTAATACCATTATTTATTTATTTATTTATTTATCGACTTATTATTTGATTGACGAAGGAAGGGCAGTAGTCGCCACAGCAGAACGGTCAATAATGTAAAATTAGTACTCTTTTTTAGCCTTTGTAGTAAATTATTTATTTGTAGTATTTACCCATAAAATAAAAGCTGGAAAAAAAGAGAATGCAAATTTATTGACGAGCTAAGCAGAGAATTCCCATTTGTTAAAAAAATCAAAATAGACTATATGGTACGGTGTGATAAATGCTTTCGTGACTAAATTCTCATTTCATCCCTTTTGTCCCGCTTTGTCTCAATGAAAATGTGGTCACTTTATTTTGGCTACGTCTCTCTTAGATATTGCTACGCTCGGCCATACTTCAGGCCCTTGCTTAGCTTCGCCGATTTTATTAAGATTTAGGGGCCAAGTACTTAGAATCCTGATAGCTTCGGCTATATCTTTCAGTTAGCTTTAGTTAAGCTTAGTTAGTTTAATTTCATAATTATTTAAGTTCAAGCCCTAGTGGAGGATTTGAAGTATACTCCGACTTAGGAGCTGACTGTATTTATTCTGAGAAATAAAGGATTGATAACCTTTCTTAAGTCTTACGTGTTTGTTCACACACTTAAGTGATTATTCGCTTGTTAGTGTTTGTGGGGTTCGAGGTTTTTGAACACTGAATTAAATTAGCCAAACCCCACAACGTTTTTGAATTAAAATGTGTGTTAAAAGGAGGAATAAAATTTTCCTACTTACATTATGGTTAATAAATACTTGGTTTATGTTACAAATGACTCCCAAATACAGGGGAAAACCCAATTATAATGGCCGAGCGGATAAGACAGATGAATAATGGTAATTTGGCTTGGCATTGAATTTCACCGAAGGGCTTGGTTTCATGCTTATTTTCGTTATTCTCCTCATCTAGTATAATACGTGCCGTTCCCCTTATCAAAGTGATTCTCAAAGGCATCTCCTTTTAGGCAGATATCCTTAAGTGCGCTTTGCTGCAAATCAAAGAATGTAATCTAATAACTAGATTCTAGTTCCCACTGACTAGCTCTCACCCGTGTATAGATGGACTACGGTCGCAGTTAAGCCAGATATTTAGGAATTTACTTTATACCGTACGAATACAGCTGTAAATACCTTTAACAAAACAAATTTTAACCTTATTATAATAATAAAATTGCTGATAAATATAATAAAAACAGTAATACCCTTCTCGTCAGTTTTATTGCATAAAATGGTAATTAAAAAAGTGTTTGGTAAACAACGTTCGATTACAGAAGACATCACAGCAGACGACTATCGAGGTTAGCGCCCTCTGGCGAGTTAGAAAAATGAGTGAGTAATGTCTGTTGAACGAGTTGTTTGCGTACTGAATATCAATGTTTGGATTTCTGACCCTCAGTCAAGATTTGCAGCCAGAACTCGTGTAAAAATATGGCTTCTAGGAGGCTATTGCCGCGAAAATCAATAAAAGGAGACAAAAAACAATATTGCCTTTTTTTCATAGATCAGCATTGACGATGTAGTCAAACATGAAGTGAAAGTTAACTTACTTAATGTCTGTGAATTTGTAAGACAGAAAACTCTTTTAGTAACGTTTCTAATTTCTTTTCTCTGTTGAAAAATCCTTTGTAACTGTGGAATCGTTTGGCGTAATCAATAACTGAGCTAAAAAATTCATCAAATAAATCTTAACATTAACGAGCAAAGTCAGCAGTATCAATTATGGAGAAATTTTGTTCTTTAAATTCCTAAATTCTTAGTTCTTGATAAAAAGTCTAAAACATTTCGAGAACATTGCAGAAAATATTTTATCTTTTAATTAACAAATTTTAAATCCAAAAGATTTTTTTCCAAACCCTGTAAGTGAAGTACAGCCTCTTAAGATGATAATAATTTCCTTATTTGAATTGAAGCATATTAAAAAAAAAAAAAAGTTAAAAATCAAATCTCAAATTACAGCATCGGTTTTCAAAATTTAAATTTAAAAGGCTTCCTAAGAAGAGTCTGACAAAATTTTTAAGCCGTTACGTTATGTTACACTATCACGTATTTACCATCAGCGCCTTAGCAAGCTTTGACTAATAGGCTGGATGATCCTTCCTTTAATTTCCTTTTCGTATTTCCTTCGTTTAGGTTCTACATTGGGAAGATCTTTACTTTTAAATTATATTAAATTATAGGTATGCATTTATCATATATACGACTTTGCAATTGTTGCCAGTCTGCCATAAGAACTTTAAAAATTCTTCCACGTCGCCTTCTGTATAGTCAGTTTTCAATTTAAATGCTTGCTAATGTTAGAAATATAAATTTTTGGACAGTTACGTTACATTATGTTACACAGTTATCGAATTATCTTATCGAGACATGACAATTTTCGCCATTAAACGAAACGTAAGACTTTATCTTCAACACGGACTCACCAGCAATCAACTCTAAGTCATTTAAAGAACAGAAAAATCTTCTGCTTATTTTTCAAATGCAGTGGTTCAGTTTGCAAACGTAATTCGTTATGGAAACAGGCTTGTAATTGAAAGCACTGATATAAGCGAATTCTCCATCAGAAATTGTGGAAACTCAGATGATTCGTTCCACAACAAAAAAATATTCATACAAAATAAAATACATAAAGCAAATTAATCTGTGTTTTACCTTTGAAGAGTATCATGGCTAATGTGGTTAATCTCTGCATATTGTTGGCTCACTGAAACCTTTTTTTTTAAATAACGAATCTAACCAATAAAAGTTCAGGATCCTTTTGAGGATTTCGTAATAATTTGATACTGCACTGTCATTAAACAGGGTCATTGCTCTCTCACTCAAAAGTCTGATTCAGGTAATGCTTGTTGCAAAATTTTTCACT
>KK117993.1:101294-120149 GCA_000611955.2 Stegodyphus mimosarum | reverse complement strand
AAAAAAAAAACCACTGTCGAGCAAGATTTTATATTTCATTCATATATTGAATTTATAAATTGCGTTTTATTTATTGAAAAACAGGAAGGGAAAAAAAAATTTTTTAACCTTCTTTTTTGTATGTATTTAGTTTTATGGTTAATCCGATTTTAAATAGTCTGTGTAAATGGTGGGCCGATTAGCCAGGCTATGCAAGGTTATTGCTGTATCTCAGTTTTAAATATATGAAAGATATTTGTTTTAAATTTAAGTTGCATTTTATTGTTATTGAATTTCAAATCTATGTCAATTTTATTTCACCATTATCGGATAATTTTATGCTTGAAAGGGTACAGCAAAACTTACTTCTTAACTTTCTCTTTAATTGTAAAGTATAATTAATTTCAAACATTGTTAAATTTATATAAAATGTATTTCACCGTTGTTGGACTGCTCTACAGAAGCCAAATTTAGCAAGTTATCGCTAAATGTGCAGTTGTGTGTATGGATAACTTGGAGGAGACAGCTGATAGGGGTCGAGTTACTTGCACGTGTTCCTTAAGTGGGGGGTAGAATGTTCGGCTAAAAATCCACTATTGTATTTTATCGTTGTTCGATTACTCTATAGAAGCCAAGTTTATCAAGTTATTGCCAAATGTGCAGCTGTGCGTATAGATAATTTGGAGTAGAGGAAATTATTTAGTCAGGCCACAGCTGATAGGGGTGCGGTTACTTGCATGTATTCTTTAAGTGGAGGGAAGAATGTTCGACTAAAAATCCACTATTTTCCTTTTTGGCTCAAAATCCACGAAAAAAAGTGGATATCACCGTCGCGGGCATAGAATGAACCCCGTTAGTTGATCGCCACCGCATAGCATCGACAGCATGATAAGCAACAAGCAATCGACTTTGCCATAGCATAGACAAGCCTTACAACTAGCAACGGTGCATAATAAAGAAGGAAATAATTCATTAAAATTATTACGTTTTTGGTTATCTGAATAAGATCGATTCAGGAGTAGGATCGCGTTTGAGTTGCCACGTCGAATATGTACAGGAAGATTGAATGCAGATCCTGTGCCATATTGCTGCTCTGAAGACGACCCTGAAAACTGAAGGTTATATTGTTGTGAAATAAGCGTGACTATATAATTCGAATTTAAAACAAGTTTGGAGTTTTATTAATCCAAATCCTATTAACATAACCGATTACAACCGCTATCACTTCAACACAAGTTCAGTTTGATAAATTCTTAAACGATAAATGATTTAAAATTTTTAAACCTAAACTACGGTTCAGATTTTCTTTTCTTTTTTTTTTTTTACCGTAGTTAATATTACGCCCAAAAGAGGGTTTTTTTTTTTTTTAGGGTTTTTTTTTTTTTTTTTGTCTATTATCTTTGTTTATTAAAAATCGTGTTCTTCGCACTTAAACCACATAAAATTTAATTCAACAGCAATATGACAAAATATTTAAAAACAGCCAAACTGCTTGTCTTTAAAATTTTTGATACACAGTCTCGCCCACTGGAGATAAAAATGTTTTTTTTTTTTTATTTTTTCGGTACAGTGTTACCATTGCTCGCTTTGAAATCTTGCCTGATTCAAAGTAATCCTAATGACTCTAGAATGACGTCTGTACTAAAAGGTGGTGGAAGATAATTAATTCTTCACCACCAGGTTTTGAGGATTGAGTCCCCTAATTCCCTGTCGCCCTTTAAAAGGGGTAAATAATGTATTTGCTCCCTCCTTCTAGCATGTGTTCGTGCTGTAACAGTAGCAAGCTTCGCGCGTATTCGAGAGGTCCAGGTTAGAGTCCGGCGACAGCATTGTACATTCTTCATGTACTCCTCCTTCAAAATAACTTAATGACTTTACAGCACTATAAAACACCATAAAAATGATAATAATATTTCTGCCCATTATGTATCACATAATGTTAAAAGCATACCTTTAACGAGAATTATTGTGATTACCAAACACTTTTTGCTAATCACAATAATTCTTATCTATTACTTTAAATCGCCCTTCAGGTTGGTTAAACTCCAAAGATGAAATCAAAGGCTTTACGCTTAGCTGAGTTGCAGAACTTTGGGAAATGCTATGAGCGATTTCACGTGGAACAAAAAACCGTAAGTTTCCATGAAGAAACAACACTCGTCAAGAGGCGTGGATGGCAAATGCATGATAGAAGTGTTAAGTAACGTAACATTTTCAGACCATTAAAAATTTTTCAAATGAAAATTAGAAGCAAGTAATAACAGGAAGCTTAAATGAACATTACCTCCAAGGGGACCAGAACAACTGATGTGGATTATTGGAGATTCAGATGGTTTTACTGTAACTGAAAGTTAAAATCACTTTGTTGTAAAATGCCGCTTGCTCGGCTATGGAAAAAGTGGAAAAAAAAAAACTTTTGACAAAATTCTTCTCCACTCCCCTTCAACCTTTACCCGCTACGAAGGCATCAGCATCGTTTCGCGGTTGCGGTATCGCGCCCGTTTCAGTGAGTGAATAATTGGTTCCATTCTGCGGTATTTCCATAATGCATGTATCGACGTGTATCCTTCCGCCGATCGGCGGTTTTCATTTACATTTCCGTTTCCATAATTAAACAGGTTGAGTGGAAATTACTATGTCTACCTCATCCACGTGTCTCGGGGGACTCAGTAATGCCGAATGGTGACATTCCAAAACGATATCCAACGTGGTGGTGGAATTAAGCGATTTGATCATACAGAATACTTCTACCTACTAACTGCTATTTAAATTCCACAAAAATAAACGCTTCATGTGAGCCGAATGTTTAAGATTCAAGCCATACTTTCAAAACGTAACATTTATTAATATTATACTTTGAGTTTAATAATATTAAAAAATACTTAAACTCCATCGAGATGAAAGTTCAGCGATTCTATTCTGAGACTCTTAAATACGATACTGGGATCAAAAAGAATCCCGAACGATTTATTTAAATGCACGAGCGCAACAAATCGCTTGCAAAATATTCTCAGGAACTGTTAGGATTTACGTTGACGTGTGGCCAGCAATGCGTATTTTATTTCATTTCATCGTTGTCAAGCAGATTCACTTATAATGAATAAATTTTTATTGCTGCTCAAAGTAGAGTATTTAAGTGAACAAAGAACATTCGTTAAATTTTCTTTTCACAAAAGAATTCCTGCTCCACAGTTTTTTTAATGTTGCAGAGAGACAATACTTTTTATAAAAATGAATTTTGAGGTATAAGTCGTTTCAGAAAATAAAGCATGCTTCGAAAATGACCCATGCTCTAGAAATCATTGCATTTCAAAAATCGTCTTCTGAGAATTAGGAGTGGACGCCATTGAAGGAAGTGCATGAAAATAAATTTATATCTCAGCTTATTAACTAAAAAGCAAAACTTTATTATACACACTAAGCGACCAGTGCCCGGTTAAAAGACGGATTTCGTTTATTTTCATGCGACGCAAAGCGCCTTAAGATATAAATCTATATGCGGTATTTTCCTGGTGTCAGTATCCTGCATCGGGCTAGAACTTTTCTTTGCCTGAGTATGATAATACCTTCATTCAGCACTATGCACGAGCGACTTTATCATTAAAGAAGGAGAATATATATATAATCTGAAAGCTTTTAGATTTAGTTTATTTTTTTTTATTCACATACACATACACGTTTCGAGAGTATTTGGACTAATGTTTTGGGCTTTGGTTGTAGAGACATTAGGTTATTACGAAGCAAGAGAGGTGAAAAATATGCAATTCCTTCGCCGGGAATCGAACCACGGACCTCTGAAATACCGGCTCAGTGTGCTGACCATTACACCACGAAGGCACGCTAAGAATGTGGGAGATATACCTTATATGGTCTAAAAATGTTTAAAAACAGCCTATCTTTAGAATTTCCAATAGACAGTCTCGCGCGCTGGACATAAAAAATCGGTTTTTTCTTACAGTGTTGCCATTGCTCGCTTCAAAATCGTTGAGTTTGTTAATCAAAACTTCGACAAAGTTTTACAAAATGTGAAATAGATAGTAAAACAATTTCGAAATTCAAAATTCGCGCTTCAGGTGCCCATGTTTGGGTGGAGGATTACGTTATTCAAAATTGGATGGCTCTTGGTACAATCGTTTTTTCACAATGCGAGAAACATACATACATACATGCAGATTCTTCATTATTTAATTTTTTAGTAGTAACAATTTAAAAATTGATTCGCAGTTTATAGTGAAACGCCACAAAATGCCGTTTTGAGACTAATAGCCCCTTTGGGCTAAATAAAAAAATCTGGATGTGTACACCACATGACTTTCTGGTACGGAATATTAAATTATAAGCATTTTGCATTTCATTTAAACTTATTGGATTGAATTAAATCTACTTCTTCGACAGCGCGTAAACCACAATAGAATAAATGCACTCTTTAAAATTCACTATACTTGTTTACCATAGCTACACTCTGGTGCTAGGTTCACTTAACAGCGTTACATCTCATTAATTTTATAATTCAGAACGCACAAAAATTATGTATTTCATCTGAAGAATTATCTAATCGTTGCCACATGTTACATTCAAATACAATAATAAATCTAATACTATGTATAAAAGAAATTAAACAAACAAACAAAAAATTATTTAAAAAAATCTGAAAGGTTTCAGATTTTAAATTACGTCTGAAGGAGCGTTTTTTAACGTTTTGTGTGTTACCTTTATTTATTACATATTATGTTCTTCTCACTTGAACCATAAAATTCAGTTCAGCAACAATATCGCAAAATAATTTTAAAATAATATATCTTTAGAATTTCCGATACACAGTTTCGCGCGAGTTAGATAAGAAGGTCCCCCCCCTCCCCATAGATTGTTGCCATTGCTTGCTTTTAAATCGTTTGAGTTTGTTCATCAAAAATTCGTTAAAGTTTTACAAAATATGAAATACATAATAAAACAAATTCCAAATTTGGGCTTCCAGATGCGCATATTCGGGTGAAAACGTACGTTATTCATATCTGGATGGCTCTAGGTACTGTTGTTTTATCATATTTGTAGAAATATACATACATTTACGCAGATTCTTCATTATTTAATTTCTTTAAATATAATACAGTGCTGCAAGATTTGGTGGCAACAGTTTGAAAAGTGATTCAGATTTTTAATATTTCCAAAGCAAAATTGCAAAACGAAGACAGTAGTCCTTCAGGGACAAAGCCCCTTTGAACTAAAAAGAAAGAAAGAAACAGTTTTTCACAGACGATTCAGTAATTCTCATTCAATTACAAGGCAAAAGTACATTAAAAACTCAAAATATCTATATTCAAAATTACGAAGTAAATCTTAAACACTTATTTCCTCGAATAAATTCTAGAATGGATTAAGCATGATTTAATTAGCACTAATAAGAGAAGGCGTTATCTTTGTTGTGCCTTAGTTTCTGTAGACTGGATACAATTGCACTATTCTTCTAAGTTTCGAATGTAAGCAAATATGCCCGCCATGAGAAAAATGATTAGGCTTAGCCGTACTTGATCAAATTTTTAATTGTTGATAATTCTACAAATTTTGCATGCAAATTTACTAAAGGCATAAAAACCTTAACCGGAAGATAAGGACAACATACTTGAATCATTTTAAAGCAAAAAATGCACAGTTTACAAACATATGAGAATAAAAATCTGAGTAGCAGAGTGGATATATATATAGAGATATATTTATATTCATAATGAAAGTAATTAAAAGTAAATTAATAAGCCCAAGACTTGTGCTAAAGCTGCAAAGTAATAAAACAATAATTCACTATAAATTATAAAAAGAAAACTCTCCATATCACATCTCCAAGCAACGGAAATTCAATTTAAAAACATTATTGAAAAGGTAGTTTTCAGAATTTAAAAATATTTATAGAATTTTCAGTCCTCCTTGCTTTAAACATATTTAAGGAAAAACTAAATGTTAATTGATGGTAGATTGGTTTATCCCCTTGATAAGTCGATTAATCTGCTATCAATAACAATAACTGGTTTTTCAGTACTTCAAATGTTTACTTTTGATTTTGGCATTTTTGCGATTTAGTTTTTCCTTAAATGTGTTTAAAGCAAGGAAGACTGAAAATTCTATAATTTTTTTAAATTCTGAAAACTACCTTTTCAATAATGTTTTTAAATTGAATTTCCGTTGCTTGGAGATGTAATATGGAGAGTTTTCTTTTTCTTTTTATAATTTATAAGTGAATTATTGCTTTATTACTTTGCAGCTTTAGCGCAAGTCTTGGGCTTATTAATTTACTTTTAATTATTTTCATTATGAATATAAATTCAAACTAATAGCAGCTTTAGCGCTATTTTAATAACAGCCTGCTCTCTGTATTATATCTCCTGTGTATTATATCTCCAAGAAACTTTGTAGTTTTGTCGCCAATTTAGACTAAATTTTCTTCAATAGAAAACTACTTATTACGACAACCCTTTTTATCTTCCATCTCTTAATACTACTTGCATTCCAGTCATTTGGTTTTTAAAATTTTAAGGCAAGTTGGTTAATTTTTGCTTACTAGTTTGATTTTTTAATTTTCTTTTTTACTAAAGTTTTAATTTTATGGATTATTACTTTTAATCTTCTTATGATTTTTTAAAATTTGTTCTTGAATCTACTTTTGTTTTTACTTTTGTATTTGAAATGAAAAGAGAGTATAGGGGCTATGTCTTCTAAAGTAAGCGTCTCGTTCAGATTAATTGTGTTCTTAGTGAAAACATTTTGATCTTAAAGATTATTTGCTTTTTAGAAGATTCCTTTAGTAGCTAATATCTTTATTTTGATTGAGTATTAATTAGTGATTTGAATCTAGCAAATAATTTGACGCTTACTTAGAAGTAAGATGAAACACTCTCTCTTATTTTGGTTACTGTTAATTGAAGGTAGATTGATTTATCCCCTTGATTAGTCGATTAATCTGCTATCAATAACAATAACTGGTTTTTCAGTACTTCAAATGTTTACGTTTGATTTTGGCATTTTTGCCATTTAGTTTTTCCTTAAATGTGTTTAAAGCACGGAGGACTGAAAATTCTATAATTTTTTTTAAATTCTGAAAACTACCTTTTCAATAATGTTTTTAAATTGAATTTCCGTTGCTTGGAGATGTAATATGGAGAGTTTTCTTTTTATAATTTATAGATATATTTATATACTTTTGGTGCGGACGATTGGAACTAAAATAAAAGGTGCACATTTACATGTTATAGCAGTCCTATATACAAAATTTCAACGTTTTGAGGTTACTGGTTTTTGAATTATGCGAGATACACACATACATACGTACGTACATAAATCTGAAAAGACACGAAAAATTCTCTTCAGAATTTTTTTTTCATCAGTTTTATAATTTTTTGGGGGGGGGGAAAAGAGTCCTTAGGAATCTGTTTTATTTATTTATTTATTTATTTTAATTCTGTCTTTACGTACGGATGTCACTCAAAAACATCGTTAAATTGCATTCAAAAGCGGTGAAAATAGATATTTTCTCCGAAATATGGTACAGAAATTTTTTTTCGATTACAATACTTCCTTCTTACTTCGTAAAAGGAAGTAAAAAGGCCATCTGACCATTTTTAGTCAGTTTATTTTCGAAATTAGCAGTATATTAGATAATTAAATTGTTTGTGTTACAGCGACAAATTTAAAATGAATAGACTTTTTACCATTGTTTCAACAAAATTGTTAAATTATAGTAGATTACTTACATTTTGACACAAGAGGGCTATCTGCCTATAAAGAGGTATGCTTTTGTGATAGACTTTCAAGGCAGACTGGCTGATATTTATGTTGCGTAGGCAGAAAAGCCATAAAAACTGCCATGCCCTTTCGCCGAGATTTGAATCCGGATCGAACTACATGCGGTCGGAGAGTTTACTGCATGGCTCTTGTGAGCTTAGAAAACGGATTTGAATGAATTCACAGACTTGCCTTAATTATTTTACGTACTTTTTGCCCACAAAGCTACAGAGTCAAAGCAGAAAGAGGAAAAGGACTGTACAACGTAAAAATAGTCCTTTGATCCTGCTTAGTTAGTCCAGTCCCATTTCGAATAAACACGATGAGAATGAGTTTTTATCCTTCAGAAAGAGATTATTCGATTCTTCCTTAACGGATTTATGGTTCATAATTCACATAACAAGGAATGCTTCATATTATTCTAAAAAAACTGTAAAAATAATTCAAAATATTCTGATAACCATTGTGAGTACGGAATGTTTTGGAAAAGCGAAATATTAGTAACCACTTCAATATTTGGTTAGAAATCAAATGTCATAGATAAGAAGATGGTTTGATGAACATTAATGTAGAATACAACAAGTACACTGCGCGAACATATCTCCCGTTCTACTACCCCGGTTGACGAAGTTCAACTTGCATTTTCATGTCTCGAAAGCTCGACTTAGGTATGCATTAGATTTATATATAGCATTATTCTAATATAGGTATTTTGACACAAAATCGGACTTTTTCTGAAATGACATGCCAATTTCTTTCCATATTTTGATTCTACCTCTGAAATTAGGCAAAACTAACAAGTTTTGTAAAAATCGCACGAGTAGTTTTGAAAAAATTAGCCCTCAAAATGCTAACTCCTCAGTGTTAATTGAGTTTGGTACATATTTATTAATATCTCTTTTTTATTAAACTTATTTGATTCTTCTTTTCACATTTCAAAATTTAGGTTCATTCCAAACCAAATTCGCCATTTTTTATGATTAATTTTTAAAATTTGTATTTTTAAATCATTTTTATAAATTTTTCAAAAAAAACTTATCGATAAAATTATAACCGATAAAAATTTTTACCATCATCTTAAAGTAGATGTATTTCTAAGCCTACCTGCAAAAAATTACAATTATTTATTCAAAATTTCAGAAGATATACGTGAATTTATATATGAAATTTGACACACTTCTTGGAAAAGATAATAACAGCAAATGTGATTTAGGCACGTTGTTAAAATTATTTGAAAGGAGTAACTATGTGGCTTTTGTTCCGGTTACGCACAATGGAAGGGAAAATAAAATGTGTTGCCATATATTAAGAAGTTCGCCAAGTGAATTATTCTTGGCGCAAACTGAAAAAAATATGCCAAGATAAATTTGTGAATTTCTCCTTAAATTAAGGATCAAATTTTACAAAATTTAATATTTAGGCATAATTTGAATCATAGAATCGAAATATGGAAAAAAAATTGGTATGCCATTTATTAACGAGCGATTCTAAATTACTCCATTTTTATCATCTGTTAAAACATATTGCTACGGATTTTGTATTTATTTAGCTATTTATTTAGAATTGTAATTATAATTGCTTTATTTTCCCGTGCAATGCAACGAGTAACGAAATTTAAGAGAAACTACGCCGGAAAAGTAAAAATACAAGAGCGCGTGCATTTGATATTTGATAAATAAATATCTCGTAATTGCTTTCGGAATCCAGAAAAATAGAGAAAATAAGAGAATGATCTCGTGCTGATTAAAAAGCTTATAAAAGCCAGATTAAAATCGTCTCAGCTCAGTAGAAACAAACAGAAAATGCTCTAAGAAAAGCCATAGCTGCTAAAATTGCACTTAAACCACTCATAGGAAGAAATGCAAAATTACATGTTCATCTTAAGAAAAGAATTTACATTTCATTAATTCGGCCAATTCTGCTTTATGCAATACCCACTTGGGTAACTGTGTGCAAGACACACAGAAAAAAGTTACAAATTTTTCAAAATAAGATACTTAGAGAAATAGTCAATGCACCCTGGTTCATAAGAAATTTGCAAATCCACCAAGAGCTCAAAGTAAAACCAATAGCTGACCAAATTCTTTCTACCAGCCACAATTTCTATACAAGAATTGAAAATTCTAAATATCAATATATTAAAGATCTCATCAACTATGAGCTTACATTAGAAATTGCAGCAAAAAAGCCACGCTCAATCTTCCATAATAGCAAATGGTGATAATTTCAGTGAATGTTTTCTAAATATTGTAAATATGAACTTTGCGTAACTCATTTTGACAAAGATGGATTTGGAGATTAACTGTGGCAATGTGTTTTCAGTGTGTTCAACTATTTATTCAACAATATAATCAAGATTCAATGTTTGTGTAATTTGTGCTTCATATTTAACCTTTTATATTTATTCTTCATTTTACTATTTTATACTTACGCATGGACTTTGCCTCCATATTCAGGACTTGAACTTTTTGCAAAGCATGTGTTTCATTAAAAGAACACCTGAAAAGATTAAAAAATTCTTCTCATTTCAGCAAATTTATTCTTCAAATTTAGTATTTTTATAGACTTTGTCACATTTTTCTGAGCACAGCAATACCAAATATGCCTATGTTGCTTGCTTTTTTACTGCCAAAATTGCCAAATTCATCCAAACTTACCAATGTTCTTCGTCATCACCAGCTCGACGGCTTTCCAGACTTTCATCACTGATATGTACAAGAAGTACCTGGATCAGGTCGCCTTAATGGCGGAGCGCTTAGCGCTGTGATTTTTTACTCCAGAGCCATAGGGCACTTAAATCCAATGCTATTCGGTAAAAGCAGGTTTGCCTGCTAAATGCCGTTGTATCCAATTAACGATCTCAGCTCAGTTGCTATTGTTTTAAGTGAACTGTTATTTACTTAGTGCTGTTATTGATTGTAGCTAATTCGCTGTGAAATCGAATCAGTTTCCTTGTATTTTGAATTTGAGTTTTATTTAAAGCTGTAGTAGTTTAAAATATAACTACTGTGAAATATTGCGATACTGTACGAATAGCTCTGAAGATATATTTCAGCATTTTGTTTTATTTCCTGTGAAAAGAATAAATTTTATTAACTTTCACAGACTTGTGCATTCAATCCATTACGAACCCGTACGCACGCAACAATTTTTGATGGCAGCGATGGGATTTGAATGTCATCCACTAGAGTGATGGAAGAACAATTGAGAAAGCTCGTGTCTGCCTTTGCTACAGTCCAAAAAAAGACGGAAGGGGGCGTCAACACGGTAAAAGAAGAGATGAGAGCTGGCCAAGATTACGTTAAAAAGGAGATGAAAGCTGTTCAAGAAAAGATGGAAGCTGGTCATGAAAATATGGAAGCTGCTCAAGTTTCAGTTAAAGAAGAGATGAGAGCAGTTCAAGAAAAGATGGAAGAATCTGTTAAGGAAGAAGTGAAGGCTGTTCAAGAAAAGATTGAAGCAGGCCAGGAGGAAATGAAAAGAGAAATTACCTGCGTCATAGAAAATAAATTCGAGGCTATGGAAGGCAGAATTGACGCTGTTGAAAATGAATTTGAACATTGAAGACAGAGTTTCTTCTGTAAAATAACAAATAGAAGGAAGAGTTTCTGCTGTGGAGCAACGAATCGAAGGAAGAGTTTTTGCCGTCCAACACTAAATCGAACAACAAATTGATGCCAAGGTTTCTGCAGTCGCCAAAGAAGTTGATACCCTAAAGAAATTCGTAGCGACGGCAGTGAGTAATTCTTATAGTTTTAAATGTTTACCCATGTCTTCTCGTTCCTCCCTGAAGTTATCCACATATGAGTACACAAGTGTATAAAACGCAAATTCTATATATTGGGAGGGAACGGATGGGATTCCCAAACTAAGGTCTGTCATCTCGCCGCTTCTGTCAGAGTAGACGCAGCAGATATTCTTCAAACTCTCCGAGAAAACCAAAGGCTAGATTTCAAAGCTCTGTCCGGCGCACTGGAGCTGAGCTTTGGAGAGAAATGTTTGAAAGACTACAGCAGGCTTCAATTAAAATCTCGTCCAGAAGCATTCCAAGAGCTCGCCACGCATAATGGAAGGCTATCAAACCTCGCCTTTAAGGAGTACCTAAGAGAAACAAGGGAAATACTGTCCCTGCAATACTTTATCGACGGCATCCGGGATCCTGAAATACAGAAAGCGCTACGAATGGCGAATGTTAAAAGATTTGAAAAGCACGTTAGTGTACGCTATGAAATTCAAGGCAGCCCAGCAAGCAGCTCGTAGAGATCGCTACCCAGTCAGAGCTGTGCAAGTCCACGAGTCAGTGGATCAACTAATGGCTCGTTTAGATTATTTATCCAGACAAGTCAATGCTTTAATACGGAGTAGGAGTGTATGAACAAACTGGCTCTTAAGTGTTGAAAATGCGTTGCTGTAGGGCATACAGGAAAGAACTGCAGAATACACCTGGGCACGAAGAATAAGATAGACAATTTAACCAGAGAACTCTATGCCTTGAGACAGAATATCAGTGAAACGAAACCAATTCCAAAGTGCTGGAACTGCGGTGTTGAAGGTGACGTACAAAGGAACTGCAGAACATCCTAGAGCACGGATAACATAAGATCATTTCCCAGCAACGACGCTGTAATCAAATGAATGACCATATTGCGGAGCGGAGTTTAAACGATAGTGAAAAGCCCCATTTTAAAGCGCTCAAGATTTCTGTAGTGAATGGCAACAATGATGAACTATCCATCAATGCGCATATCGATGGAGTTCCTTGCAATATGGTCATTGACACAGGAGCTAATGTTATCATCATACGGAAAGATTTAGTTCAACAATTTAAAGATAGTTTTATTTGGATGCCATCCTGCGTTACCCTCCAGACTGCGTCCGGCGAGCAATTCGACATCGATGGGAAGTTAAGCGTGAACAACATCACGCTTGGAAGTGCTGCCTACCATCACAGGGCATATGTGGCCGATATTACAGATTCTTGCATACTCGGATTGGACTTTCAAAGGAAATACAAATTTTCCTTGGATTTCAAAAATAACAAACTGCTTTCAGAATTACAGGAGTATCCATCATCAGAAAGGATGCTCACCTTGAAACGCCGACATGTTGGGTGAACGACCCTGCTCAGAAAACTGCCGAAATCATACAAGGATCGAAGAGAAACCCGAGACTAGCCGCAATTCTCCATCCCAGATGCTCATCGGTAGTGATCTCTTGTTTGGTCGCCTTCATCGCCTGAGGAATACATCCAAGATCTTCAGGCCCGGTTTGAAGTGATGCACAACTTTGCACGAGAAAGAATCAACTTGGCGACGGAGAAGATGAAGACCGGATTCAACACCAAAGCTACTGGACATCGCTTCAACGAAGGAGATAGGGTGTGGTTGTGGAATCCGACTCCACGCAAAGGACTCTGTCCGAAACTACAGTCACCTTGGGATGGTCCGTACACAGTACTAAACAGGCTGAACAACGTCGTAGTTCGGATCCGTAAATCATCGAATTCTAAGCCTAAAGTCGTTCATTAAGACAGGTTAGCTCCTTACTATGGCCATAGTATGTAGTGTATGTAATGTTAATAGTATAAGACCGTGGTCCTTTTTGTATTTAGTATTTGATTTGTATTTAGTTTTAGTAGTATTTGATTTGCATTTAGTATTTGATTTGCATTTAATAGTTGATAGTACTTGATTTGTTTTAAGTTGCTTATTGCAATTAGTGTTTATGTTGTTTGTTATTGTAATGTAATGTTGTTATTGCATTGATGCCTTAGTTGTAAGTACGACTTCCTGTCCAGGGATTGTACTGCCGGGACGTGCAGTCCTTGGGAAGGGGCCAATGTTACGGATTTTGTATTTATTTAGCTATTTATTTAGAAAAGTAAATAAAATTGTTTTATTTTCCCGTGCAATGCAGCGCGTAACGAAATTTAAGAGAACCTACGCCGGAAAAGCAAAAATATAAGAGCGCGCGCGTTTAATATATTGTAGAATCTGCAGAATTAGTGACTGCATCGAAGAAGGGTTAAAACTGTCCTTTATTAAACTCTTGAAATTATGTACAAGGCGTCAACTTGGCTCTAACATACTACGCGTCTGCTTGGACGGTAACTGAGACAATAGAATTAAAACTCAAGAATTTAAAATATTAACAAGTAGTAGAATTAAACTACAGGGCTCATACAATCTTGTATCCTACAGCGCGTAGATGAGTCTAGTGGCAGCAATATAATAGCGATTAAGTCACGTTTAACAAGCAGTAACTGCTAAGCTTGGGTACAAGCACGCACAGAGATTTCCCATACTCTCTCTCTTTGTACTAGAACGTTGATATTTAAACTTATTCTCCCACTGGTAGAATTTGCATTTCTTACGCGCGCTACCAAATTTAAATATTCTGGCACTGACAATTAGGGGAATGAAGGCTTATAGGAAAGTAACTCGAAATTAAATTTAACTGGTTATTTAAAATAAATATAAATCCCTGCAATTTAATAAATAAATATCTCGTAATTGCTTTTGTAATCCAGAAAAATCGAGAAAGTAAGAGAATGATCTCTTGCTGATTAAAAAAAACTTATAAAAGCTAGATTAAAAACATATCAGCTCAGTTGCTGTTGTTTTAAGCGAACTGTTGTTACTTAATGCTGTTACTGATTGTAGCGAAATCGCTGTGAGATCGAATCAGTTTCCTTGTATTTTGAATTTGAGTTTTATTTAAAGCTGTAGTAGTTTAAAATATAACTACTGTAAGATATTGAGATATTGTACGAATAGCTCTGAAGAAATATTTCAGCATTTTGTTTTATTTCCTGTGAAAAGAATAAAAATTCTTTTTGTCCATTTCATTCAGAAAAGAAGTGATATGATTGATATGAGTGTATTGCAGGCGTCTTTTAAATAAAAGTAGTATATACTCCAATTAGTGTTAAATTTATTAATATAACGGCTCAATAAATTTCAAGACTTACCTCTTTGATGATTTTCTTGATGCTGGATCACATTCCGAATATCTGCTAGAAAAAACTAATGTCTTCTTAAATAAATCATTCATAACGTAAAAATAAGCATCAGGTATGACTTAGCTTTTTACTTCCTTGTACGAAGTAAAATGGAAGTATTCTAATCTCGAAAAATTTCGGGTATCATGTTTCAACAAAAATACCTATTTTGACCGCTATCGAATGCAATTTAAGGATGTGTTTGAGTGACATTCGTATGTAAGAACATAATAAAGGCCTCTTCCACCCCAAAGAATTATTAAACTGATTTCAAATAGATTCTGAAGAGATTTTTTTCGTGGTGTCTGTGCTTACGTACATACGTATGTATCTCGCTTAACTCAAAAACGAGGAGCCTCAGAGCGTTGAAATTTTATATATAGGGCTGCTATAACATGTGTATGTGCCCCTCGCATTTTAGTTGCAATCGGCCGCACCAAAAGTATATAAATACTATAGCTCTCTCGATATATATATCCACTCTGTTACTAGGCTCAGTGAGCTCAGTTTCTTTATTCTTATACGTTTGTAAATTGTACATTTTTTGCTTTAAAAATGATTGAATTATGTTATTCTTATCTTTCAGTTAAAATTTTTGTGCCCTTAGTTAACCTGCATGCAATAATTGTGGAATTATCAACAATTTAAAAGTTTTTTTAAGTGCGTCTAAGCCTAATTTTTGGTTATGATAGCGGCCATATTGTTTACATTTGAAGCTTAGCAGAATAGTGGATTTGTTGCCAATCTAGAGAAACTAAGCTTCGCAACAACAAAGTAACGTCTTCTTTTATTATTGCGAATTAAACTATGCCTGATTCGTTCTGGAATTATCATTTAAGTTATTAGCTGGTTTTTGCGAACATTTTAACTGTAAAAATTGTTTTTTAATTGTTTTAACTGTACTTGGTGTTTTATGTTTTTCTATACCTTTCAATTTTTAATGAAAATATTTTTAATTTTTATGTATTTTTGACTTTTATGTATTTTTGACGACTTTGTGAGAACTGAATTAATTAGTAGCGCATGCGCATTAGGTAAGCGGCGCTGAATCGTCTGTGGAAAACCTTTTCTTTTTTATTTGTTTGATTTCTTTTATACACCGTTTTAGAGTTATTATAGCATTTGAATGGAGCTTGTAGTAATTCTTCAGATGCTATAATTTTTGCTCAGAGTTATAAAATGAATGAGATGTAAAGCTGTTAAGAACCTAGCGCCGAAGTGTGGTTATGGTAAATAAATTTAGTGAACTTTAAAGAGTGCATTTATTCTATTGTGGTTTATGCGCTATCGATGACGTAGATTTAATTCAAAATTCGTTAACTGTTAATTTAATGTGTTTAAATGAAATGCAGGGAAATTGCGTATAATTTAATATTCCGTGCAAGGAAGTCATGTGGTGTACGCATCAGATTTTTTAAATTTTATGTTGACACAATATTATTTACAATTTCAGCTTAAAAATGATGATCATTTAAACAACAATATTTGATTAGAACAGAATCAAAAACTCTCAAAAAATCGAGTTCAAGTTAAAGTTCTAAATAAAAATCCCAGTTCTACGGTTTTCGTCTGTTTTCTCTCTGTTGCCAAGACGCTTCAATCAACAACTATTTTCTTCTTTCTTTTAACGGAGTAGTTGCTAAGACAATTTAACAACGCTCTTAACAATTTGAAGCAGAATACGTTTAACTATTACCGTTTCCAAGAAGTCTATTAGCGTTTATGATATCCTCTTGATTACTATGTTGAGTACTACGTTGATACTATTATTGTGTGTTTTGCCTAAAAAAAGTTTTTATCATATGATAGAAATTGAACAAACATATTGATTCATACTTTTGTAATATGTAATTCTCATAACTATACTGTTAGTTTAAATTTTTCTACTGTGAACAAATAAACTATTTGTTTAAGTGATTCCTACACCACATCAAACCAATTTATGGCCAAACATTTTCTTCATCTTGCACTTCACAGGAGTAAAAAAAAAAAAAAAAAAAAAAAAAAAAAGCTGTGACGTCAAATATTTCGATTAACTTTTCCGAGTGAAAATGATATTCTTTTGAAAATGTTTTCACTTAAAAACTGTTATATTTATTTATTTTTCCCCTGCAGTTGAACTTAATCTAAATCTTACTAAGATCTTAAGATTTAATATAACTTTAAACATTTTTTGGACTGATATTTAACGAGACCTAGAAAAAGAAAATTTTGTTTTAAAATGTTCTCTTCCTTGAAAAATTTCCCTTTAAAATAACCCGATTTCATGTTCTCTAACCCCAGCATTATTTTCCTCTTCGTAATTTACATCTTGACAGAAACTCGACAGTATTTAATGATTTACATAGCCACAGTTAAAAGTTTTTTCTTTCTTCGCTTGAAAATTTAGTAAGGGCAGATAGTTTTTGCACCGTGCGTGTAGTTAAAAAAAGGCATGTATAGCGCCATATATATTATCTACTTCGGTACAGAATAATTTCGCTTAACAAGTACTTTATTATATTTTCTTTCGGCATTAGCATTACCCCTTTTCCATTAATTTCTTTTAGCATGGTACTTTTATAACAGAGTATCTGTATCCATTGATTAACAGAACATCATTTTAACTTTCGTTTGCTTCTGGTCTATTGGTTCTTTGCTGAGACACTAATAATGACTCCAAAAAACATTCGATTGTTCCAGTGGGAGCCCGCTGCTGAGTCCGTAGGCGAAGGGTTAATCAAGCGAATAGAATGTCGCCGAAGGTTATCCCATCGTTCACGCGCCCATTGAACGCGCTTTAAGGACGATTCGATCGCTCGCAGACGACCCCGATTTATGGGCCGCCTTTGTTTTTGATTTATGTTGACAACCCGGACGATTAAAAAAAGGGGAAAATAAAGAAAGTTACTTCGCCAATGGTGGTAACCGCATTTTCCGAAGGCGAGAGAAAGAAGCAGAAACAAAAGAAGAAAAAGAAAATAAAGAGGAATCTGGCAGGGAAGAAACAGTGAGAAATGATCGGAGTGGGGGTGAAGTACTTCCTGCTAACTGCAGGAGATCGTCTGTGACAAATGGTCACTCACTTTCTCGTCTGCGCGAAGAAGTTGCCCGCAGTTTCCGCTCCCCCGGGTGTTACTCCCCGATCGTTCGGGCGCTAGGGGGGGCCGAAGCGAAGTGAAACGAGTTAAAAAAACAAAGCGGGTCTCTAAACTCACGAAATTTTACGTTTGTTGCATTCTTTGTTTCTTTCTTTTTCTTTCCCTTATTTATTTCTAACCTCGTGATTTTCAAGAAAGTGCTGATGTTGTCAATTCTAATTTCAAATCCGAGTGAAATGACATCATGGGAAGGATGAATCTTGATTTGTAAATTCGGAAGGCGCAACGCTTACCTTTTTAGCCAAAAAAAAGACTATTATTAGTCTCGAAATCGGGTTTTGTACTGGTTCAGTTTATCACTTTTCAAACTGTTGCCACAAAATATTATCGACCTATATTATTTAAAAAAAATTAAATATTGAAGAATCTGCATATATGTATTTTCCTCGCATTGTGAAAAAACGATGGCGCCTAGAGCCACACATTTTCAATAACGTAGTACTCCGAATTAGATCTGTTTCCGCGATTCCTCTTCCACGTTCTTCAAAATTCATCCTCTTTCCGCGGAATAGGAGAGTATACTCCCCCTCCTCCAGCTCTTCAGAGTATGTCCCGATGTGTTATTAAGAAGAGTTGGGCAGTTTCTTTGAGAATAAGTCTTTGTCTTGACATTGTTAGACTGAAGACATGTCTAATATGTTAGTTTAGGCTCCTTTCGAAGCCTGTTGCAATATCAGCTGTTATTTTCACGTCTTGTCTTAATCAATATGAATGTTTTAGACATTATTGACTTAAAAAAAAAAACCTTTTAGCCCTTTATAAAAGTTATCAATATCGAATTCGGAATAGAAATAAGGAAAATATAGTTCATTGGATTTGCATAAATGAAAGAATTAAAAGGTGCAAAGAAGAAGTCGACCAAAGAAGAAGTCGTTTTAGAAGAAAAATTTCATTTATGTCAACCTGACACAGCAGATCTTTTAGTAAAAAAATAAAAAAAGGGAAATATATATATAAAATAATAAA
>KK117993.1:38819-78175 GCA_000611955.2 Stegodyphus mimosarum | reverse complement strand
GTTATTAAATTAGGTTTTCGCCTAGGTTAGTTTAATTTAACTTTTAAAATTAATATATTAATTAAGTGACACAAAATCATTGTATATTACTCAAAGTAATTTCATCTGCATAACGGTGTCGGCATTATTATGCAATATTAAGGACTTTCATGACACTACTGACATCTTGGTGCCAAAACTCACAAGCGTCGTAATGCAGTACCATGGATTTCCACACTGATTTTTTGATGCCTCAACAATACCTTATATATTTTTGTATATTTTGCCTTGTATATATTTGTATTTTACCTTAGCTTCCTCTCGATTGACTTTCACACCGACAAACAATGTGAGTGAAATTCGATGAATGCTTGAAATACGAAAGATAAACATATTCGTGACTACTTGAAAGATATCCGTGAATATTTGAAATACAGAAGATAAATAAATGATTTTGCACTGCATCTATTTTAGTTCTTTATTTTGTCTTGGATAGAATTTTCTTCGCCAAATGAAAGCCTTGGTCTTCGAAACCAAACAGTAAAGAAAACAAGTGCATTTATGAATGAAGATGATTTTTTTTTTTCACATGAGAGTGCAACCACGCACAAATTTTATTATTATTCTTAACCGAAAGACATCAGGCTCTTTAATAACAATAGCAATGGGCTGGGATGCAGATATACTCGCACTTCTTTTTCCAAGTAATTAACTGTCAAAAAAAAAAAAAAAAAACTTCAAGGAAGAGGAGTAATATCCGGAAGGGGATCTGTCGCCTGGTTCTAAAGCACTGGAAGCCCACCCGGGAGAGGCGTGCTCCTGCGGATCTGATTCATTCTTCCACTTGGCACTCTTGAATACTTCACATAAAGAAAGGGAATTCAACAAGATAATCTAGATGCTTTTTTTAATCCCCGCTTTCCTTCAATACTTTTTTACTCATGACCCATTTTGATGATACAACTTTTTTTTAGATTCGACTCGGCTTTGGAGCAAAGTCTTTAATTTAAAATCATGTAAAGTTTTATCTTAGGAAGGGCCTCGACAACCTACGACCCACGGGTCATCGAGTGACCCCTTCCGTAATTTCAAGTAAGCCATATAAGTTCCAAAAATAGAGCATAATATATAAAAATAAATATGAAACGAACACTTGAAGAATACATAAAAAATAAACTGAAAATAAATAATAACAATAACATTTTTATTTGATTAACAAATTTGCAGTAACAAACATGCATTTTTATAATTAAAAAATTAAAACTGTAACTTAATTTCAAGGAGAAATTGATAAGTTTCTCAATGCCGATCCATAATTCCTTGACAGATATCTAGAAACACTGGTATCGTTCCCTCAGTCGCAGCATTTGTTCAGTAGCGCAAGAATAGTGATGCAGTTATTGTTGACGCAGTGGAACAATTATCATTATTTAAAATAAATTGTTTAAAAAAAATGCGTCATGGTAAATTTTTGAATTTCTCCGTAAATTTCGCACCAAATTTTACAAAATTCAATATTTATGCATAATTTGAGTCGTAGAATCGAAATATGGAAACAAATTGTTATGCTATCTCAGAAAAAGTCCGATTTTGCGTCTAAAACGTATGTTAACGTAATTTGAATTTCATCAACCGGCCCAGTAGAACGGGAGATATAGAACTGGCCTCTTTTTTTTTTTTTTTTTTTTTTTTTTTCCCGCAGTGTAAATTTCCTTTTCCTACATTTTTTATTTTACCTCTTTGTTTTATGTGAATATAATTTTATTCACCTTTTCTTACTTGTTTAATTGTTTTTACAAAGATTGCATTATGCTCATCATTTTTACAAAATTTACATCGAGTTAATATGATTAAAGACGAAGGTGTCGGGGGGGGCACGTTTCTCAAGAAGATATAATTCTCTCTTGCAATAATATATTACGATTTTGAAATCTATTTTTGAACTTGATGGAACGGCCTCTATTCTAACTGAATTATATACAGCGCTTTTGCTTAAATTCATACCACTTAAACTCATCTTACTGAAGAAAAATTTTTTGGCATAATAATTCTACTTGAGAAGAAGACGAATTAGTTCTGTTTCCGCGACTCCTCTTTCCATGTTTTTCAAAATTCTTCCTGTTCCCGCGAAATCGGAGAGTACAGTCTACTGGTACAGTTCCCCTTCCACAGCTCCTGAAGTGTCACGATGAGTCATTAGAAGAGCTGGGCAGTTTCTTTGGGAATAAGTTAGTCTTCGTTAGATTGAAGACGTGTCTTAGTTTAGGCTCCTCTCAAAATCCTTAGTTTCATTCTATCTGTAATTCTGTTACAATATTAGCTGTTATTTTCACATCTTATATTAATCAATATGGATGTTATAGACATTATTGAAACTAAAAGAAATAAACCTTTAGCTCTTTATAAAAGTTATCACTATCGAATTCAGAATAAGGAAAAACTAGTTTACTGGATTTGCATAAATGAAAGAATAAAAGCTGCAAATGCTTAATTAAGACCAAAGAAGTCGTCGTTTTAGAAGAAAGAACTCCGTTTTAGAACGAATATTTATTCTGAAAGATTTTATTATAACTCATTTTTATGCAGAATTTCGGAAGCATATTATTTTTACTTAAGGAAACGATCTTTTAGTTCATTACCAAAATCACGGCAGAGTTTGAACCTCTCTCTTCCCCCTTTTAAATACAGTATTAGCTACATTCATGCAAAGATCTGAGATCGTAATTATTTTTCGATTATTTCTTTTAAAATTCTTTATATAAAATCTAAAAATATTTTGCTTTCCTACATTTCGGGAAGGGCCAAGGACTAGTCGCCCCCCCACTATGTAACCCCTTTGAGAAGGGGATAATGAAGATTAATGATTTTGCGGAAACAGGAACGTTTTTGACAACTGCGGAAACAGAAAGACACCGAAAAAGAAGAAACACCTTCGCATTTATTAATTATTGTTAACTGATCGGAATTTAATTTGTTTCCGTTGAAAAGTCACTTATTTCGTGTCAGTGGCGATAATGACTTGGTTTATTGACTACATTTTCAATTTTAATTATACCTTTTTAAAAGTTTCCATTTTCAATTTATTGAAGATTCATTTTTGATGTTTCCATTTAAAAAAATTTTTTTCTCAAGATTCAATTTTTAAATATTCTTATAAGTTACTTCATTTCAATAGCATTCTAACTATCTTTATCAAAGGAGATAATATACTTAATAATCCGTTAGTAAATAAATTATTATTTTATTACTTAGCAACTTTTGCGCAAGTATTATTAATTTATTAAGGGTAATTAAATTGTTTATTGATATAGAAATATGTAAGATATAACAAAATGTGATGGCTGCTCTAACAAATGATTGGAGACCTCAAAATTAATTACTCTGAATTTGGTGTTCTTCGAATTCGAGATCTTTCCACGTTACATAACAACCTAAAATTAACCAATAGCAGCTTAGCTGTACTTTGTGCACACACTTAGTATAAATACTCTTCGTAAGTAATTACGTCATTCATTCCTTTTCCTGATTTCTGCCATGTAACAACTCTATGCCGCTTATGTTTTTTCTGTCTAAGGTACTTACGTCGTACTTTTAAAAAACCAGTGTACATAAAAATTATCGTTTTTAACCATGATTGGATAAACGTCTACCAAGATGATTCGATATTTGTGAAAATAAACGATTGTGATACTCTTCAAGCTCGGTTGTATTAAATACGTCATCATGCCTTTCCACTCAGCCCTGTCTACAGTCATAAGCTGATAAAAGTAACGGATTCATCTACGCATTTAAACATGACATATATATATATAATAACAGCACATTTTTGGAAGCACTGAAGTAAGACCACAGAGATATAGAAGCGTAGAAACGTCGTTTAGCGTAGATACTTGATGCTTAGAGCGTCCATCCATTTTGAAGAAGCAGCAGTCGAGCCGGATTAAATTCCTTTTTTATTTAAATTTACATTTGTGGCCCCAATTCACTTAGCACTCCAATCGTGCCTGTTTTCAGAATAATTTCGATACTATTGACATAGAATCCAACATAGATGATTAGCAGCGTCTTAACACGATGAAAGCGTAAGCGAAAACGGAAGAGTGTCGCAGTACTTCAGAGGAAGAAGGGAGAAGTTTTCAGTTCCGAGTTTCGGTTTACAATTATTTGATTGGGCAAGAGGTATCTGCGTCAAGCGTTACGTAGGATCGCATGATTAATTTGAATGATGCAATTTAGACTTATAGCTCTATCTTTAAGACAGAGAGAGAAGTCCCCAAGTTAAATAAAAAATAGAATAGGTTATAGGCAATTAGATTTAGAAGTTTGCTTTCATAAATTTTTGATCTTACATATGCTGTTCGTGAAAGAGAGAGAAAGGTATGAAATTTTGGAGAGTTAGTGACATAGAAGGCAGGCCTCATCTTAAGGCAATGCGATGCATACGGGGAATGCCCATACGTTTGGAATTATGTAAAAAGATTTATTCTTAGTTTAACTCATTCGTATTTGAATTGCATCATCCAATTTATTTCGGATTCACCGACCGAGGAATCGGAAACTTAAAACAGAATGCATTGTACATTGTGGCTTTCTCTAATTTTGCCTCTGCACTGTCCATATACACCAGAATCATTAATGAAATAATGTACTTCACGAGGGCAAAGAGAAAACTTTTTCCCTCCTCTTCTCTAGCAGCATGAAATGGTTGATCAGTTTTCCCTTATGTGCATGCTTTCTCCGCATACCATTCAAGCAGGAAGAAATGAGTGTTCGTGGTTTAGTACTGAATTTTATTATTATGTTTTATTTTACGGAATTTATCATTATGTTTTACATACTTCTATTATGCAAAAGCGAGTTTTCTGCTTGGAAGTTTACATTTTTGTGAAGTCTGTTCAGTTTCGTTTAAAGTTGTTTATTTAAAGTCAACTTACTTTAAAGATGTTTTGGGCTTCCTTCTAAATTACGCAAGACAATGCATTAAACTGTAATATATTAAATGAAGCATAATTTTTTCTTTTTTCTTTCTTTCTTTCTTTCTTTTTCTTTTTTTTTTTTTAAATATGGAAATTCGAAGCATAGCTGAAAATAAAACAGAAATACTTATTCAACCGGTATTTTGATTTTGATCACGTAAAAAAAAAAGTAAAAAATGAAAGCTTTTAGATTTTATATTATGCTCAAAGGAGCTTTTTTTTTAACGCTTTGTGTGTTACCTTTATTTATTGAATATCATGTTCTTCGCACATAAAATTCAATTCAATACCAATATAACAAAATATTTAAAAGAGCATATCTTTAGAATTTCCTATACACAGTCTCGCGCAGAGATTTTTCTTTTCTTTTTTTCCCCCTCCGTACAGTGCTGCCATGCCTCGCTTTGAAATCGTTGAGTTTGTTAATCAAAAACTCATAAATGCTTTGCAAAATATGAAATAGATAAATAAAACAAACTCCAAATTCAAATTTGGGCTTCCAGATGCCCATATTCGGGTGGCGACGTACGTTATTCAAAATTGGACGGCTCAAGTACCATCGTTTTACCACAATGCGAGAAACATACATACATTTATGCAGATTCTTCATTATTTAATTTCTTTAAATATAACACAAGGCTCTCATATTTGGTGGCAACAATTTTAAAAGTGATTCGCTGTTTTATAATGGATGGCGCGAAATGCCAAAACGAAATTGATAGCCTTTCTTTGCAAATTTAATTCGCAAACACTATTGTCAACATTCGAATACATGTAATTCTAAATTCCATTCATAAATAAAATTTTTTAGAAATTTCATGTTCTGCAGCATACCGTTGAAGAAAATTCAAAACACGCCTGTGATAGAGGGTTATGCAGAACTATTACGAGGAAGACGAAATGATCATGGTCGGTTGATACAGGAAAGTTGAGGGATATAAACTGAAATTTATACGGGATGATTATAATCAAAGTGAAACTGAAATTTATACGGGATGATTATAATCAAAGTTCACTTTTAAAGTGTTCTGAAATGGCAGCTACTGGTCAGAATGACTTAAACTTTTGCTTGATTGCCCGTGACAACATAAAATTTTGTTTCCTGATAGAGAGATGCTTAAAAAATTTGCCAGTAGGATAATTACAGCAGAGAGAGTTGCAAAGGTTAAAAAAAAAAAAAAAAATTACACATGACGTAAGAAATGCTCAGTATACTGTCCATCGCTTTCTGGTTACAAAACAGCGCTTCTGTTTCATTTCACGCTCTAGAGATACTATGGAAGTGAAAAGTTTTCTTAATTTTTACTTCTGCTAAAGTTGTAAAATGTCTATTAAACACAACTTCTTTTAGCTATCCCTGAAAAAAAAAAAAAAAAAAGATTTTTACTAATGATTCATCATATATATGGCGGATATATGTCATTGTATATATGGACACTAGCTTTTAAGCCTTGGTCACTACTAAGCGGTAGTCATTTTATTATGGAGGCACCTTATAGGCTGCCACATTTGCCTCCTATGAAGAGACTAACAGTTATAACCATGCCTTCTCCGGAATTTGAGCTCGGGCTTTTCGTAACGGTAGTAAGAGTCCACTTTTCTGTCTAGGCGGTTGAAAAGCACATGAATTTCACGTCTGATAAATATTCTGAAATGTCACGGGTCAGTGCGGCTGATTATTCTTTAATTTCCGAAATGGTTTTGCGCATTCGTTTCACTGATTCATTATCAGTCGACAAGACCTAGGATCTTTTAGTTGTCTTCCGTTTTTATACAAGTGCCTTGCATTTCAGAATAACAAAGGTAGACATTTTAAAAGCATTTTGCGTGTACTTCTTTAGTAATATTTGCTTCAAATTTTAGCTTATACCGAAAATGGCATAAATGAAATGCTCTTCTTCTCAATATTATATTATGCCGATAATGGAATTTCTAAATTTACCTCTCTTGTCCACTACCGTCTGCATCTAAAAGCTAACTGGTGACGATGATATTTTTTAGAACTATATAGATTGTCATCTTCTATGTGCTTTTGTTTCAGTTTTATTCAAACGCTAATGGTCTTTTTAATCCAGTGAACTCTTTCGAAGCCGCGCATTTATGGTTCCAGATGGTTTTGAACTTTTGCGAAGAGTATTTGGTATATGGTGGTATATGGTAGTGTTTAACACCGATACTTATTTATGTTGCCGGAAATAATGATCACTTTCAGAGCTGTAAATTTGAGGAGGTGGTTGCCGAATGGAAGTTCATTGTTTATTCACACTTTTCTTTTTATGGTCCCCGTAGCAAAAGAATGCAGAAATGAACGTCCTAGCTTTTCAATTGAACTCCCTCCCCAATGAGTGAATATTACTGAACTTTAAATATTTAGTTTTTTCCTTAGTTGACAATAATAGGCATTATACTTAATAGTGAAATGCCTTCTAAGATGTTAGACTTGAGAGCTTTTCAAAACGCAAGTTTTTATTAATTAATTAATTATTCGTAATGTTATTTTGAAAATTCAGATAGCTTTGTTTTTGAGGTGTTTGTGACTTTATGCTTTCGCAGTCGTGTCATTTGAACACAAAATCGAACAAAAGAAAAGAATTTTCTATCGATCTCTTATTTTTTAATTTACGAACAATTCTACCTATAAGTAACACTTGTCTAATTTCTTTCTTCTTCTTCTTTCCTTTTTTTTTTTTTTTTTTTTTTTTTTTTTTTTTTTTTTTTTTTTTTTTTTTTTTTTTTTGCGCGCGCGACTTATTACTTTCGCATTCCAGCCAATTAGAGAGCAACGGGCGTTCCGGAGCGAATGACGTCACCTGTCGCCAATGAGAACGAGAGTTGTATTACAAATGGCGGCAAAGAACGTAAATAATGGTCGGGCAGGTTTTTATAAGTAAATCGGCGCTATATATTTTCCGCGAAATTACAAAAGTCGTATAAATAACGCCTCGTAGAAACATTTAACATGCTGGTAAAGTAGTAGCTATGTTTTCTTTACTTTTTTTTAACATTTTCCTGCGATTCTCTGATATTCTGCTGCACACATAATTTGTTCACGTCGCACGGTTCGTTAATGAATGGATCATTTTTTATCAGGATCTTTCGCTTTGTGATGTCTTAATTAGAAACATTTCATGGCAGTTGTATATCAGTCATTTTATTGAATAATCTCGCTAAAAATTAGAGGTAGAATAACTACTGATTGTGAATGGGATTTGTGCATTAATCTTTTCTCAGTCAAAGTTCGTAAGATTCTTGTTCAATAAAATTCGAATAAAGAGCTTCCATATAAAAAGTTTTTGTGCCAGAAAAGTACTTAGTTAAGCTTTTCAAAAGCTTTAAACAGTTATGTTTCTTTAAGCTATGTATATCATCCATTCGCCTTGGCAGGTATTAGACTGCTCGAAGCAAATTCTTTCCCTGAATTTTTACGCCGCCTCGCCCATAGCTATTTCTCGGAGATTTGCTGTTCCACAAAGAGTAAGATCTTTTGTTTATCTTTTAAGAAGAATAGCTTAAAAAATTGAGTCATTTCAGAGCAATAAACTCAGTTCTTATTAATTTAAGTCTTTACTTTACTTCACTTTAAATCTATTCAATGGATGTAATTTTAAATAAATTATATTACAATATTCTTAGGTGATAATTTTGATGAACATTTACAGCTTATTATAATCTATGTTTCTAACGTTCTACGGTCCTTTGAAATATACTTGGTTCAGAAAGGTTTCACACAATAAGTTTTTTAAAAATATTTTAACTTAACACTTTATTTTTAAAATTTTCACTCTGGAGATATGTAAAATTTACTGTCATCAAAAAGTAAGAAAATAATTCACTTAAAATACGTACGAGTAACAAATCTCTTGCACAGTTTTTTCAGAAGTCGTAACGATTCTCATCGACTTCCGGCAACATGGGTATTTCATTTTCTTTTATTCTTCGAGAATAAATTAGTTTTTAACGAATAAAAATTACGTTTAGAAATTATGGATATCATTGAACAAGTTCCTAGATCGTTTGAATCCTGCCAAGCAAAAAAATCATATGGACTAGCCCTTCTCCTTTCGTATTCTTCCCGAAATGTTAGATTTTCTTCAAAACAATATATTAGTTGGATCCTTTATAAGAAGCACTATTAAGAAGCGGCCGTGAAACATCGATGTTCGCTTTTGAGACAGAACAGCTGAACATTCAAATGAATGATACCCGAAAGGTGAAGGTGATGCAAGGAAGAAAAGACTGCTTCTACATTGGGCAATAATCAAGGTAGTCAGGTAGTGTTAGCTCCTTTCTTCGGTGGTGTTAGCATTGAGCAGCAGAAATTTCTCCAGCTACCCAGCTGTTAGTTAAGGGTATCAACTGAGTACTTTCCTGTGTTTGCATGATAATAATTCACAGAAAAAGACCTGAATTGTGGCGAGATGACTCCTGGATTTTGTTTTGCACTCCTTCAGAGTACCTTTGCTATTCCTTTGACCAAAAATACAAACTCCGTATTCTTGTAATACAGCACAGTGCGAATTTTTCTTGTCTTACCATATGAAATTACAGCTTCGTTGTGATCGCTGTTCATCTATTGATGTCATAAAAGAAAATTCGTTGCCAGTCTTGAAGAGGTTTTCACAAAAACGTCTTTGAAACATGTTTCAACGAAATGAAACAACTGTGATATAAATCCATTAAGCCGGGAGAAATTTGAAGATTGAAAGCTTGCGCTTTGTGGAATTATTTCAGATAATTTTATCACTATATATATATATTAAGCATGGGCAAACTGCCGCCTTTGGGCCCTTATATGCGGTTCGTTTCGCAACATACAACAGTTTTATTTTTGAAATATCATTCTTACTTAAAATAGAAATCGTGCTACGGCATGCTTTTTTTTTAACAAGTGATAATATCATTATTAAATTATATAGAAAGTTGTTTTATACATTTGAAAACACGGAGTGTTTTTTTTTTACTTGTTTTCAATAAACTACTTTTAAGGATAGGTAAAAGTTTTTATGGTAACAAAACACATGCAATATTCGACATCGATGCTGTATCTCATATCACGCAGAAGGCTGTACAAATATGCTCATTTGTAACTCGCACTGGTAGAAAGAAAATAAGAAAAAAACGTATCTGATGATTTAGTTTGCATTTAATGCATAAATTAAAGTATTTAGAGTTAGCTTTTTCGCCATTTATTGTTCATCACTTTAACTGCGTAAGAAAACTAAATTATTTTCTTAAGCAAAACTGCTGTTAAGTTGACGGCTTAATTTGTGCGCATTTTCATACAGCAAAATGCATTTTCTCTCAAAAGCATAAGATGCTTTTGAGTTAATAGTAAATAAAATAACTAGTTCTGTTTTTTCAAATCATTGCGCTTTTCTTCAGTGGAATGAAAAGCTTTCTGCATTAGACAACTATATCTTCTTTCTTGTTAAGCTTACTCCCATTAATATCAGTCGAAATTTATGACAGGAACGACGGGGAGGGACTAGAAATTATGAAGAAAATGCTTTAATTTTGTCAAAAAAAAAAAAAAAGAAAGAAAGAAAAAATGTTCATCACACCATGCAAAAATTTAACATATGTGTGTCGTAGGAACGTACTTCCCTGAGT
The DNA here is from genome assembly GCA_000611955.2 of Stegodyphus mimosarum. NCBI lineage: Eukaryota > Metazoa > Arthropoda > Arachnida > Araneae > Eresidae > Stegodyphus > Stegodyphus mimosarum. The sequence goes on along the minus strand of KK117993.1, from coordinate 67,610 downwards.
AAGTGCAATAGCAAAGAGTATTGTTTATAGGTACAAATAATTCCCCAAGTACCAGAGGCGAATTAACCGGGTTGCGGATTAACTAGGTCTTGTGTGAAAAACGGTTAAGCTCGTTTATTGCGGAACGATGAAAAATTAGTACACACAAGCCATGAGAAAAAATTGCCAAAAAAAAAAAAAAAAAAAAGGAAAAAGAGAAAATGCGTGAGATAACAGCAATGATGGCAGATGATAGCACAATATTTAGAAATTATTTTTATTCACAACAGTACACATATTTTACAGACTATAGTATATACAGTTTAAATGTTTAATTGTATATAGTTTCGAATATATGAATCATCCATTAAAATTAATCGCAAAATCTCAAAAACAAATTAAATGTGCAGCTATTAATCTTCTGTTTTCCATCGACTTTTATCGAAAGACAGCCTAGCTTTTTCTGTTTTGAAGTGTATTGTTGTTTTGAATGCTGGTTTAATTTTCATAACCAAATAAACTTTTTTTCGAAATTAAACAGCTTAAAATACAAGTAAATTGCTAAGAGTACTTTTTTGTTAATTATAATGCAGATCATCCCTTTTTCCTTTGTTTATTTTAATTGTGTTAGATTAACCTCGTTTTTGGGTTAACCGTGGACGGCGTATCCGGCATTTTCACGGGAGTCTGCTGTACTTATTAATATTAATCGGAAGTCTGCTATACTTATACTAAGTAACTGCATTAATTATAAAGTGTGATATCATCGCTAAATTGATGCATTTATTCCTAATAAAATTGATTCAGTGCTTTTAAAATGATACAGATACCTAGTTGAAGCTCTTGGTAAATTTATTTCCGACTCTTCAATTTTCCAGAATTTTAACACCTGACTTCCGGTGACTTAAAGTTTGGCCATCTTTGGTACATACAAGCTTTCTCAGAAATGGAAGGTTCCTATGCTACGTTAGCGATTTTTCATTGCATGGTGTAGCCTGTTATGAAATTTTAGCAGTTTTGTACATTTTAAAGATATACATACAAACAATTTATTTAAAAAACATTATTTCTTCCGGAGATTAAAAACTATTTTGAGTTTTTACCATCTTTTATCATCTGAATTTCAAGCTAATGTTATAATGCTACCACGCGAATGATCCCTGTATATCATTACAGACATTTTATTAATTTCACTCATGATATAAACGCTTATAAACATTATCATCGCGTCCATTTTGTTCTGAGGAAGGTAATATATAAAGTTTGAAATTTAAAGTAACGTAACCATGTATTTACCATGTGATAGAATGGCGGACTTCTGCTCCTACATGAAACATGAAATCTTCATTTTCCGTACGGCTACGCAAATAGCCAATTCTCAGAATGTCGCCACTTTTCCATGCAGGACGTATTTTTTTATTTTTTCAAATTTCGTTTCTGTAACTTTTAACAAGGGGACCAATTTAAATACAATCAACACATTCTCTTATTTCTATCCGTGCATTAATAATATAGATTTTCTTTACAGTGAAGCATGGTTTAAACGTTTTGATCTCTAAGCCCATTAATTGCTAGTCATGTTAACTGTAAAATATTTTATTTACAGGATGCATAGCTTCGGTTACATGGTGTTCGCCGTAACCGGGCTTTGCTGTAATTACATAAACCAAACCAAACCAACTGTAACATTCTCATTGCTGCATTTTTTTCCCAGCTCTGAAGCAATTTATTTGAAAATCATTTTCTTTTTTTCTTCAGTAGAATTTAGAAGTTATAAACTGGCACGCGAGAGAAACACTTGTGATTTTCATATTGAATAGGGATTCAACTGCGTTTAATAGATGGAAGGGAGGTCGTTCGGAGGGATGGAATAGAATTTGTTCATCAGACAGCTTATTGAAGGAAGTCTATTGATTCATATGTCATTTGGTGATCATGTTCTTGCTAAGCAATCCTTTCTTCTTTACAATCTTACTGTTTCGTTTAGTGCTCAAAATCTGAATCTATGTTAAGATCTTCTCGGGGAAAAAAAAAAAACGTTATTTCTCGGAGGCTAGCAACTGAAGTAAAGATATGGTCATTTTCAGTTTTATATTAAATACAGGGTGATTCAAAAATCACGCACATCAAACTTTCAAAAACTGGCATAATTCAAAAATAGATATTAATAGCTAGTTGTTTCAATAGATGACTTCCCTATTCTGTTAGAAGTATCACTTGAAACTTCAGATACAATTTATGCTGTTAGCTTTAATAAACTGTTTGTTTAGTACAATGTAGAGATCAATTTTTTCTCAGGCTGAACAAACTTCGTATGATTAAACGTTTTTCGCAACGCATTCTTTCGGAAAACATTTTTGAAGCATCTTCACGGATATTCGCGAACCAAACAACACAATGTGATTTTTGTGAACTGCGACAAAAATGGATGAAATCAGGGATACAATATTGCAGTCGCCAACAAAGAGGGCGAGAAAACTGGCCTTTAAATTAAATTAATCATACGGATGTACAAATCGCTTCTTATGTTATACTGTAGAGGCATTAGGTTATTCAGAAGCAGGAGATGTGAAAAATGAGCAATGTCCTCGCCGGGACTCGAACCACGGATCTAGAATACGCGTCGAGCGTGCTAACCACTACACCTCGAAGACATGCGAAGAAGGTGGGAGAAGTACTTTATAATACTGCATAGCATAAATAAGGTGCAGCATATGATCGGCGCAATAAAAATAATTTTGTTTTGATGATAATGAATGACGATTTTTATGATAATGAATGACGATTTGATGATAATATGATAATGAAATAGACGATTACTGCACATTTCTCACCTGCAAGGATCATTCCAAGCATACGATTAACAAACACTCCGTGGGATCAGAAACATGATGGAGGATTGACACAGAGCATAGGACTACACTGTGGGTAATCGACATCGATATAAGATCGACAAACGATCGGTATAGTCGTGGGACTGACGTTTGTATGGCGTAGGATCGACACCAGGACTCAATCGATACTGGCATAACGAACGGCAAGGCAAAAATACATAACTAAGAGGGAAAGAATTTAATTAATTTATTATTTTTAAGGTACTTGCACAGGCTCGTCATCTGATTATTTAGATGACAACAAACACTCGAGGGCTATCCGCCAAAAAGAAGACACACATTTGCGGAAGATTTTTAAAAGAAACGTCTCCTCGTATTGATACTAAAGTATGCCAGCAGAGCGGCTATCGATCCTACACAGTGTTGTAGACCTTGTGTCGCATTCACCACGTTAAGTGTCCGAGCTTAAGCGCTGGGTTATATATTGACATGAAATCAATACTGTCTATCGATTTTAAAGAAATATACCAGACACTTAACATGATCTTCTCTTAAAGGAATACTTGAAGAAATTTTAAAAGTTCCATTACCTACTTCTACGGCGACAATCTCATGGTCAATAACATCTTTTGTTCGGAAACTCCAATGTCAAACACCTTAAAAGATCTGCTCTTCTCACTGCTTCTTCAATTCTTCGCTTTTTCGTCGGCGACCATTTGCTTGTTGCCATCTGAATTTATGGTTCATTAGACCTTTTTTCAAGGGTTTCACCACAGATTCTTTTTCCATGTTTTGATGAAAGATACTTTTTTTGGCTGAAGAAAAAAAAAAAGAAAATTCCCTGAATGGCACCGAACGCTCCCTTTAAAAGTGAGAAATCGGATTATCTTGCAAACTTTCGACGGTGTTTGGGTCCGATCGTTCTTGTTCTGCGAAGCGTTCGATTCCATCGCCAACCTAGTTATGGAACTGGTCTGCGGAAAGCGGAGAAGAAAATCGCTCCATTGTGGGAGTCCTCGAGGGGTAATGAAACATCGAAACGTAGGTTTTGTTGCGGAAACAGAGATTAAAGAGGCTTTGCCACTATTAGAACTTTTACGGTGAGGTGGCTCACGCTTAAACTGCTCAAGGTCTTGGCGATTTTTAATTTCTTTTCATCTTTGTATCCGTTAACTCATTTTTTAGAAGGAAACGTTTATTCACCATCTGCTGCGACTCTCAGTTCGGATATTTTCTTCTTCTAAAGATGTCACCGATTTCAATATAAATAAAAAGCTATTATCATTTACAATCACAGAATTTTGTTTATTAGTGAAAATTTATCACTATGGCAAGAAAGAAAAAGGCACATTAAAAACAATATCACTATCCTATCTTTATTCAAATTAAACCCTTGTAATAATAATATGATTTTTTTTAACACTTCACACACACACACACACAGAAAAAAAAAAAAAATGAAGCGAGAGGAAAAAATTGCAATAGTTGCGCAGGGTTCACACTTATCCCGAAAATCATGGAAAAGAATAATAATATAAAAAATATATAATTACTCCCCCTTTAAAAACTCAGCGAGAAGTTAGAAAGCTTCCCTAGAAGTCAGGGACTTTAAAAAGCAAATCAATAAAAATCAGTCATCTCAAATAATAATCAATCTCAGTTAATTTTTTCGTTAATAAACATACACAAAAATCCTTTTCTTATAAAGAAAGCAAGTTAATAATAACTGTAATTTTTATTTTTCTTTCAGAAATTATTTTACGCACATAAGGACTTTGGCACCCTTGCGGATAAAACAGGTGAGCTTTGGTTATTCGATCGGGATTCAAATCTTTATGTACGAGCTGGATGGCATGAACCAGTTTCTGTTAGAAAGTTCTCTAGACAGGCATCTCTTTCTTTAGGCAGAGTCCTATGAACGTTGTCATGAATCAATAAATTCGTTTCACCTTATATCTGATATAACTCTATCAAACGATAGTTATCTTGTTCACTTGTTAGTCAGCTGTTACTGTTCTCTTTAGAAATGTTTATAGCTGTTCTATAAATAATGCAATTTGAAGATCACAACACACTGTCATTTATATAAATAACTAAATCGAATACTTTTTCAATCCAGTGTAATTCTCATCTGCTCATTTTTATTCAGAATACCATAGGCATAATAGAGCAGAGTGCCGATAATCCGTAAATCTCGGGACTAAGGGATGTGCGGATTAGTTAATTTCGCAGATTTTTGGTTATGTCTTTCTGATATTACATTTTTCTCTCTCTAATAGCTGTATTAAATCTGGTAAATTTCCTCATAAATAAGTGATAATAACACTCTCGTGCATGATCGTAGTTAAGAGAAATTCTTTGAGAAAGTAAAGAGCTCTTTTTATAAAAATATATGGAAATATTTTGTGAACTAATATGTATATATGCACCATCGAACTGACCCTCAAAGTAAGTTTAGGCTTCCTAAGCAAAAGAACGAGGTCAATTAATAAATACACGATAAATTTTCCCTAAACTGAATCCATAGGCTAATTATACTGTTACATTCTCCCATGCTGGAATTGAAATTTTGGATTTATTAAACGAAAATTTCTCTATTCGTTAGCCACTTTTCTTTGACATATTTTCTGTTTTTTTGTTTCTCAAAAATAATACTTGTAAAGATTTCTTTACAAGCATTATTTTTAATAATTTATTTCTATTTGCTGTCAACTGTAAACGAGCTTGCTCATTGTGCGGAATGTGAACAAATCAGCTACGAGGTGCATATACGAGGTACGAAAATGAAAAAGTTCTCATAAAATATGTACAGTCACAACATTTTTCCAAAGTTATGCTCTGCCTGAAAAATAAGAATTGTGTTTCTTCTAAAAATAAGTTAAAATTCTTATGTCCGTATTTAGACAAGGATTCTCTTCCAAGAATAGCATTCAGACGTCGTTAGTAATCTTAATTGCAAGCAAAAATTTCCTATGTAATGCCAGAAGTGTTATAATAAATCGAATTATAACTTCATCACAGGGATAACAAGCGTTTATTAGGAGAATGGAAAGGTAACCATTCGTACAACAACGATCAGCATTACATCGACTAGACAACTAAAGTTCAGAGCTTAAAAGTTGGCAGATTGCCCCAAAACATAGGTTGCGTCATTTAACGCTCCGAGAGGAGTACACAAGCTAATAAAGAAAAAGAAATCACGTTAATCATTGCATCCCCTCCTCAATGATCAATCCTTAATAAACAAAATAACTTACCTTAAGATGCATAGAAACAATAAATCAATATATAATATGAAATTACTTCTTTAACATAATCCAAGGTTTTGCCTAAAAGTTTTTAATTTGTTTATCCCTAATAACTTTGTTAAAATGTCAGCAATCATTTCCCCAATCTGCATCGACATAACAAAGAATTGTTTTCCTTCTCGTTTATATTTCCCAGACGCAGTTTAAGATCTTTGGTTAATTTCAAATATCTGAAGAGCCTTTTGACTTCGATCCCATCGGCTTCCGTTGGTTTTGACACCCTTTAGGGCTAAGAGCAGCAGCTGCTATGTCTGGCCTAGTATTGACTGCTAGGTATAGTAAAGATCCTATAGCACTTTTATATTCCTCACCTTTACTGTAAGCTTTTGCATCTTTCCTTTGCTTATAATATCCTGGATCAATAAGAAAACGTAGATGTTTAACAATTGTTCATGTGATACTGTTCTAGCTTTCTCGAAATGTAGCTTTGACTGGTCTAGGTAGAAGATTCTGTCGTCGTCACGTTGAAAACGCATACCTAAATAGTAATGAAGATTTCCCAAATTTTTCACTGAGAAATGTTCACCAATTTCGCTTTTAAAATTTTCAAGTGAATCTTCTGTGCTTGCTTCAACGACCATATCATCCACATGTACAGTGATATATACAAACCTTTCTTTATCCTGTCTTGTACATAAACAAGGGTCATTTTGGCTTCGTTCAAATCCTTTGCTTATGAGAATTTCATGACGTTTTCTTTTCATTCATTCGCCCCTTGCTTGAGTCCATATAGGTTCTTTACAAGTTTACAAACTTCACCTTCTTCAAATCCAGGAGGTTGTTTCATGCATATATCATGAGATAAATCTCCATTTAAGTATGCTGATTGGATATCATAATGTGTTAGTGCCATTTTTCTTTTTCCTGCTATGAAAAGAAGCATTCTCAACGTAGCTGGCTTGGATACCGGAGCAAATACCGCATCATAGTTATGACCATATTTCTGCTGGTATCCTTGGGCAACCAGTCTAGCTTCATAACGAAATACTTTTCCTTCGCAATCTCGTTTGGACTTGTATACCCATTTGCAGCCTATAATGGTCTTCCCTTCAGGCGCATTTGTCAAATTCCATGTGCCATTCGTCTTTAAGGCATTAATCTCTTCTTGCATGGCTTGTTTCCATTTGTCCTTATTGGCACCCGAACAAGCTTCATAACATGATATTGGATTTTCTGCTTCCTCCGACTGTGCTGAGAATGAACTAATATTATATCTCACAGGTGGTACACCTTTGATTTGTCTAGAAGATCGTCTCAGTTCTGTATTTTCAAAGATATTCTCTTTTTCTTTGTCACATCCCGACTCATTACAGTACTGTCGGTATTTGTATCCAGCAAACGATAACCTTTTGTTCCCTCATCATATCCAACCATGATTCGTTTAACAGACGTGTCGTTAAGTTTTTGTCTCTTCTCTTTCGGTATATGCACATATGCTGGAGTACCGAATGCTTGCATATGTGCTAAGGATGGTTTCCTTTTATGCCATTTTTCGTAAGGTGTAACTTTTAAGTTCTCTGGCACCCTATTTCGCAGGTAGTTTGCAGTAATAACACCTTCGCCCCAATACTTGTTTGGAAGATTAGAGCTTTTAGCATCGTTCTTATCATCTCAATTAATGTACGACTCTTTCTTTCAGCGATTCCATTCTGTTGCGGAGAATAAAGAACAGTTTTCTCATATATTATTCTATTTTTTAATGTAATTTTTTTAAAGTCTTTGCTTATATATTATCCTTCTCGATCTGATCTCAGTCGTTTTGGTGGTTTCTCAAACTGTATTAATACTTGTTTGGTGAAATGTGCGATACGTTGTTTAGTTTCTTCTTTATGCTTCAGAAGGTAACTGTAGTGTATCTACTATCATCATCAATTACTGTTAGTATATATCTTGCACCACCTAGAGTTAGAGTTTGCATTGGTCCACAAAAATCTGTGTGCACTAAATCGAGTATCTCAGATGTTCGCGAAGTAGACTTTCTCAGAAATGGTTCTCTGCGTGCTTTGGTAGCGATACAGTCCTCACATATCAATACAGTAGAACGGGAGCAATATTCATACCTTCAGCCATAGATTCATTGCACATCCTTGAAATATCGGCAGAATTTCTATGACTTAATTTTATATGCCAGTCATGAATGCATTCCGTATGGACTTGCTTCGTACGAGAAGCATGCTTACTTTCCTTAAGAACATACAAACTTCCTCTGACGTAGCTGAAAGCTTTTATATTATCATTGTTCATAATATGACATTCTGCACCTTTAAAGCTCACTTCATATCCATTATCAGTCAGCTTCTTTACGGATAATAAATTTCCAGTTAGCCGTGGACCAAAAAGAACATCTTTGATCTGTATTTCCTCATTTTGATTATTCTGATATTTTACTAAGCAATTACTTAATTAAGTTTTCCCTGACTAAACACTGTATATTCGTTAGCTAAAGTTATTCGCTCCGGAATAGAATTACTATCAAAACTGCTGATAGAGTTTTATCCTTGTACATATGAATGGTGGCTCCAGAATCGATACACCAGTAACCATGTAAATTATTACCACTTGTAAAGCAATGGTGATTAGAAACTTGTTTTGCTTCGTTAATGTCACTTGAATTCATAGTTGCATAGACTTGTTGCTTTTGATTATGGTTAAGCTTCCATTTCGCATACTTCCTGCAGTCAGTCTTTAAATGCCCTAATGTTTTACAAAAGAAACAATTAGGTACTTTATTTTTATCAGTTGGAATGTTACGCGTTAAAGAAGAATACGACTTCAAAGCTTTATTCTCCTTCCTGTACCAGGTTCTTTATTTTCGTTTTGACGAGTATACTCTTCCAACAATTTATTTTTATCCTATTCAACAGTTAAATCTGCTTCCGGTTGTGTTTCTAAAGCTGTTATTAACGTAGCATAATTTTCAGGTAAGCTACTTAAAATAAATGCTACGAATAAAGGTTCTGAAATTTTCTCACCTAGAGCTACTAGTTGATCCACAATAGCTTCCATTTACATTAGATGATCGCTAACTTGTTCCTTATTGCTGTACTGCAAATTACATAGCTTTTTCAAAAGCCCAACCTTTCTGACAGTGTTAACTTTTCATAGTACTGTTTGAGAGTATTCCATGCCTCTTTCGCAGTCGTACGCTTTCTAACATGTCCTAACTGTTATCTTCCAATAAAAGACCTATAGTTGCTCTAGCTTTTCTGTCTTTCGAAGCCCACTATGTAGTTACTGGAGATGGAGATTCTGTAATAATAAACATTCCATAAATCCTCCTTAATCAGCAAGTGTTCCAGTTTAAATTTCCAAGTATAGTTATTTCGGTCATTCAGCTTTTCGATGCACACGCGATTTAGATACATAGCCGCCATTATGCAATCGTTAAGGACAAAAGTAATCACTGTTCAGCAATTTTAATCCAAAATGCTGATTCGAAATATTACTATACGCCTTTATGAAAGAATTCTGCTAATTTACTAGGCCCATAACCTGTCATAATAAATTGAATTATAACTTCATCACAGGGATAACAAGCGTTTGTTTGAAGAATGGAAAGGTAAACATTCATACAACAACGATCAAAATTACACCGACTAGATAACTCAAGTTCAGAACCTAAAGTTTGCTGATTGCCCCAAAACACAGATTGCGTCATTTAATGCTCCGGGAGGAGAACACAACTAGTAAAGAAAAAGAAATCACATTAATCATTGCATCTCGGGACATTCGGAGGTGTAAAATAACAACAAAAAGATCATGTACTTACTAGATTAATTTTTGAGTATTAGCATGTCAAATATTTGCATCTTGGCGCACAAGCTTTGTTGCATCAGGTTCGCAGCAAATTTTGGTTTTGGTGGAAGTAGAGCTGGAAAGTTTGTACATGAATTTGTAACATGTGTAAAGGTTGAACCAACTGTATGGGAACGACTTAAGGGGAATCTTCCGGTGAAAGAGTTAATCTATGGTTTGTATTTAATACTTGTAGGTGATCTAATTCGACTTTTCTGGTCCATTCCTCATCAAGTATAAAAATCAGTGAAAAGGTAATAATGTAAAAGAGTATGTAATTGTATTCCCATTTGTTTCTTGGAATATTAGCGCTTGATTTTCCTATTAAAGTTTTCCTGTTCTTAAAATTATAAGGAACAGTTCGACCTTTGGTAACATGGCTACTTAGTTAGAAGTTCTAAACTGAGGACCAACTGACTGAATGTCGATAGGAAATTTAAAGACTGCACGTCTTAACTCCTTGACGGGGTTATATTGATAATTTTAGAAATAACCAAGCAATTAATTCATCTTAAATATGTTAAATCCTAATTTGAAATCTGTACGTCTAATTTATATTAATATATATAACTTTTCTCATTTCTTCTGGATACGGATGCATAAATTCTTTCTTTATACTTAATTAATTGGAAACTCTTTTAGTGATAAAGCATGACATGCTTCCATTTTATAATGGCGCGAAATAGTATTTTCCCCCCTTCCGAATTATAAACGTATACTATTATAGTCGTTAATAATACATTTTATTCTCTATGTCAAAAGAAAACTTGATCGATTTTTATGAGGACCGTCTGCGTTCTTGTTTATAATTTCTTCATTCGGGTTTCCATTTTTGTTTTGCCTAACTGCTATTACGAATTCACTATGATTTCGTGGTAAAACATCCTGGTTCGCCGGTTCATATCGCGTGACCCCAAGTGATGTCATCTTACGTAAAGTACGCTACAAAAATCTAATTGTCTCAGTAATTATCTACACTAATTTCAAGTTAAATCTTATTATGGAATGTAAGTTTAAATGCAAGAATTATTTCAATTCGTGCAAATTGCTTGCTCAGAAATCATGTAAAACCGCAATGCTTTACTTGGTTAGTGCATTCTCATTAGAAATGATGAATTTAACCTTTGACGTTGCCTTTTCTATATTTCGCCTTGGGGTGAGAGGTGTGATTGCACCCTAATTGACTTAACTACCGCAAGTGCTCTTAGGACATAAATAAAACTGAACTATCTGGTGAAAATTCTATGTAATTGTATGCCAGTATTGGAAAAAAAAAAAACGATCGAAGACGCCCCTGCTCAACAGCGATGAATTAACGAATGATATTTTTATGGCATTCGGAACATCTGAAAGAGTTACATTTTGCGATTAAATTTTCTTTACTAAGACAGTTTAAACACAGTTTTTTTTAAACTTATTTCATATTTTTTATGTGTATTTAATTTTAAAATGAGTCCCTATTATGCAGCGGATGATTATTATTTCACATAACACAAGTCAGAGGAGCATTATCGGTTTCAATGACCATTGACTTTTATTTTTTCTAACAGATATTTCACTTTGCTGGTATTAAGATTAACGTTATCTATCTACATATGCTTCAACTGTTGCTTGCGAATGATGTGCCATTTGATTTGAGGCTTAAGTAAAGCACTATGAAGTAAATTATTGAAAGTGTTCTCACTAGCAATCAAAGAAATTTCTAAATGTATTCATGCAACACATCGAATTGCACCTTGAATAATATCAGTAGTTAGGATTTTTCCTTGCTGCTTCATCCCAGCTTCATAAAAGTTAATTCAGAGAAATGTTTTCCATAAGTTCTTCAACTATCCATAATTGATATCATTAAATTGGACTTTAAGCTACAAAGTAACCTTAGTTTCTAGAAGATTCGAGCCTTCTTCATCTATAATCGTAATTTCGTCATTAGTTTCTTTGTCAACGGTTTTGCCTCATTCCGGTCTGAAAAACTTCTGATTTTATATGAGTCCAAGCCAGAGAGATCATGTTCTTAGCATCAAGCTTGTTTATCTTTCTTTCTTTCTTTCTTTTTTTTTTTTTTTGATATTGCCTGAAGTAATATTCTGGAGATAGATTTTATATAAATTCTTTTAAAGAATGTTTTTAAACTCTTGATTATGCCCATATATAGAGTGCATTAATATCAGCAGTTAAATAAAATATCGATGGAGGGGAGAATGAACAATATATAACAAAACATATACGGTTTATAAATGCTCTCTCGTTTCCTCATGCTTTCGTGGTGTAACTGGAAGCATGCTCCACGCGTTTTCGAGAGGTCTGGTGTTCGAATCCGGAGGTCATTGCACATTTTTCACGATCCTGCATCGATATAACCTAATGGCTCTACATATTAACGCGAGAGTCATAACGGGTGATTCTAAAATATCTGTCAAAACTGTAAAGATAAATAGAGCGGATCGAAATAAGCAGAGTTTTGTAACGGTATTTATAAACAGAAATGGCGATTTGAGGTGATAGACCTTGATATAGAAATCGGTAAGTAAAAGCTATCCGATGGCATAAATGAGCATTTCCCTTTCCCAGTGGTATGCGTCGCTACACGAGCGCAGAGCTCGCCGACATGCATTTTATCTATGGAAATGCGAGCAGAAACGGAGAAACTGCTCAAAGAATGTAGGAAGAGAGATCCCCCCCTCCCGAGTAAAGAGCTGCCAAAGAGCTAAACGTTCAAGCGCAATAACTTGAAACTGGGCAAGTAATGCAATGTTTCTCACTGTGGCAACGCTTTTAAGTCACGTGGCTGATGATCTAACGGAAGTGTCGTGACATCTCATTTGAATTTAACTAACTCTTAAATGCTTACTTTTCCTTTATGTTTCCCTTCGTCATGTGCACGCTTAGTCCAGAAATTTACGCAGATTTTATTAGCAAGCGGCGTAGTTTAACTGTAGGCGAAGAACTGCTACCGAAAGACGTTTACCTGTTGTTTTTCCATTGCTTACCTTGCATTGTGCACTGTTACAGCATGCGTTTACAATTAACAATTTTCTTTAGCCGTGAGAGAGAGAGAGCCAGGTTATTCGATCAGCTCCTATGGAAGTGTTCCTCACCGAAAAAGGATGTTTCAGATGGAAGTTTGGATCTCACCACCCTGCTGTTGTCTGTTTATTCATTAAAGAGCAGGAAAGGAAAGGAGAGGAGAATGATTTGAGACTTGCTAGTGTCCAGACGTTATTTGTCTCCAGAGATTATCTTTCCCTGTAAAAAGTTACTCTCTATGATACTGGAAAAAAAAACGAAATTCTATAGTTATGTGAAATAAAACTCAAAAAGGCGACATCATCAAGAAATATCATTATATCAAGAAAAATCTGAAGACGTTATACTTGCCACAAAAGCTACTGTTCTATTAAGAATACTACCGGACATTTGGCCAGGTTGGTAATTTAGTTAACTGTAGGTTATCTGTTCCAAGTGTTATTTGCAGCCTTGATTAGAAATACAAGTATTGTAGCTAAAGTGTACGTTACAGCCAATAAATAAATGAAAGTTGAGGAGATTTAGATTTGGCTTGCACTATTTTACAAGTAATTTGAACTCATGAGTAGTGAGGAAAATAAAGCAATGTTTTACGATTCTTCTGCGTTTGTTGCTTTACCAGTTGCTTTAGTTGGAATTTAGGGTAAGTTTTGTTTGAAGGTGAGTGTTTGTTACAGATATTTAGTTCGTTAGAAAAACCCATGAAACCTTGAAGGGTAATGTAACGTAAAACTCAAAAAATTTTTAAAAAACTCACTAAACACACTTGAATGACAAGAATTCACATTAAAAGGCATGTTATCTCGTTTTTTAAAACGAAGCTTATTATTACGAGTTAAAAATAAAAGTGTAATCAATAACATTTGAATAAGGTTATAATCAATTAATAACATCTCTATTTTAATAATGAATTGTGAAAAGGATTGAAAAAAAATTTAAAATATCACCTAGAGGATTCATGATTTTAGTTGATTGTCATTTGTTACTGTTACACAGTATAGGATTTAAATTTGATTGCAAAGCATTCTTTCCATGTGTCCATGGGGTGTAGTAGACAGCACTTCTAGCTGGCAATAGGGAGGAATCACGTTAGATTCTTGGAGAGAGTACGGATGTCTTTTCAAAAATTCCCTTCCCCAAAAGAACTTGACATCTCTGCTGTATTAATATCGTAATTTAATGACTATGGTAAGGCCATTAGAATGTTTTTGATTTATATTAACGTCATAGAAACATTAGGTTTTTAGTTCATTTTAAGTTAATAGAAATTGGAAAAATTAATAATAATTAATAATTAATGTCGCACAAAATGCTGCGAAATTAATTACATAGTTAAGAATTATTTAATAATAAATAAACAATAGTCGGAAATTTGTTGGTCTTTTTCAAAGAGCAGCCGAAAGATCTTCCAATAGAGCCACGTTTCTGAATTATACAAGGATGAGAATAAAAAATAATTCATTAAAATGAATTCATCAAAACTTATTTAAAGTAAATTAAACTAAATAATATTAATAAAATGTCAGTTAAAAGCTAAAACTAAGAACTGAAATTTATTGTTATTATTTGAATTCGTTCATCAAGGTATAATTTGCTCCTAATTATAAATTGAAAAATTAATAATAATTATAAATTAATAATAAATTTTGAACTGGATGATTAGAAAAAGGGCAAAGATAGAAGACAAAAAAATACGAGGGAATCAGACATATTTTTACGAGATGAAATGGTGAAAAACAAAATTAATTGAATTTTAAGTCAAAAGTTCTAGAAATGATAAGAAACCAGAAAAAATTTTTAATATATAAAATACCTAAAATTTTTTGGAAAATAGGTAACTTGTACTACCTATCTAGTATAATGTAGAAGTTTTCTAAACTGAGAAAAAAGTATACTTCTAAAGGCAAAAGAAAAGGCAATAAACCTAAATTTGAAAGCGGTAAATAAAAATAAAAAAGTAAGATTGATTAAAAAATTTAAAAACACAAATCCTGATTAATAGTTAAATATTTAATTGAAAAGAGCAAAAGAAAATTAAAAATAGTATACCTTCCTTGCCCAAATATTTTTCTGATAAATGAAACATGAAGCATGGTGAGATTGTTATATGAAAGAGTCGAGTTGAGTTGCACATTTGTTGCTTGGAAAAATAGAAAATAAAAATACGATATTGTATAAATGAAGTTAATGCAAATGAAATTATAAAAAAGTGTGAAATAAAAACATAAATGAAATCAATGCAAGCTTAAATTAAAAAATAGTGAAGTAAAATTTTCAGGAAACATATGTAAAGTAAATAAACTGGTGACTCGTAGTAATGTAAGGACGATTCTTGTTGAGGAGCGTTAATGCTATTTAGTAAAATTATATTATTAAGAATAGTAATGTAAATAGTTTAAACTTGTGAAAATTAAGAGTTGATACAATGTTAATGTATTAAATAAATAAAATATTACAATTTAAAAAATTTTAAAAATAAAAAAATAATCTGAAAGATTTCAGATTTTAAATTACGTTCAAAGGGGCGTTTTTTTAACGTTTTATGTGTTACCTTTATTTATGAAATATCATATTCTTCGCACTTAAACCATAAAATTCAATTCAACAGTAATATCCCAAAATAATTTTAAAATGAGTCTGTCTTTAGAATTTCTGATACACAATTTCGCATGCTTTAGATAAAAAGTCTTTTCCCCCCCCGTAGAGTGTTGCCATTGCTCGCTTTTAAATCGTTTGAGTTTGTTCATCAAAAATAAGTTTTACAAAATATGAAATAGATAATAAAACAAATTCCAAATTCGGGCTTCCAAATGCGCATATTAGGGTGGAAACGTACGTTATTCAAAATTGAATGGCTCTAGGTACCGTTGTTTTATCACACTTGCAGAAATATATATACATTTATGCAGATTCTTCGTTATTTAATTTCTTTAAGTATAATACAGGGCTGCAATATTTTGCGGCAACAGTTTCTAAAAGTGATTCAGACTTTTAATGTTTCCGACGCAAAATCGCAAACGAAAACAGTAGTCCTTCAGGGATAAAGCCTGTTTGGACTAAAAATAATTAAATTAAAAAGAAAAAAATTAGGACGAAATTTTGTGAAGAATTTTTGGATTTAATTTTTACACTAGGTGGATTATTTGCAGAATTGAATTTTTCATCTTTTTTATTATAAGAGTTTAAACTTTTCTATTAAAACTGTAAAATTAATTGTTTGTTTGTGGCACTAGGAGAAATTCTTCAATTTAAAATTTGAGTGCCTTACTGGAGTTTTATTAATGTAGTTTAGTTTAATAAACTTTAAATTAGTTTTAATTAATGAATTTTACTTTTATTTAATTAGTTTCGATTCCAGATACAAAGATCAGGACGGTGCAAGAAAATAGAACCGAAAATAGTTCGAAAACCACTTTTACTGTAGACAACGCAGGATACCTGGCTTTTAAATGAAATTGTACTCTGAAATTTAAACTGCAGTTCTGTGAGTTTTTTAGAGCGATATAATAGAGAATCGGATAGCATTGAATAAAAAATAGAATATAGAAAGTCATGAGTTTTCATAACATTATGAGTCTCTGATTGCGATGTCCCACGAAGAACTTCAAAAAAATAGAGAAAAGGGCGGGGGTTACATTTGATGGGTGATTGTGTTACCTTTGCTCTGGAGAGGTGTGGTTACAGTGAAGACACACCTGAGAATCAAACAATTCGGGATCTCTCTCCTCCCCAACGCCCTTCCTGCTCGTCTTCCTGGTGCGAAATGGTGGCTATTTTACTCTGGACTGTCTGTCCGTCTGTTTGCGCGTAGCAAACTTCTCTCCTGCTAAGTCAACAAGGTCAGGGTTCTGTGGGTCTTGCAGGCGAGGCGAAAGGAAGGGTGGTCGTCTGTGAAATAAATAAAGAAAAAAAATAAAGAATAAAGGAATCCTTCCTCTTGTTTGGTTTGAGTGAAATGTCCTTAAAATCGAATATGATGGAGGATGTGGCAGCTGAGGGTGTTGGAATAATAATCGTTTGGCATCGAATAGATTTCTTAGGTAGTCCTGTCTTTGTTACTTCAGTCGAGAGAGTCTTCGAAATACATTTTTCTCGGAAGCTACTATTTTGGTTCGAATTTAAGAAGATACTTTTGATATTAGAAAGGTCTGTAACCCTGTCTGTAGGTTAGAATATCGATACAGAAATGTCTATAATTTACGCTACTCTCTGGCATGGTGGTACACTGAAGTATTACGAAGCTTCCATTTCCCGCGCACATACTCAACGTCAGATCGCCAGCATTGAAAAGACTTAGAACCAGTACTGGATTAACTAACAGAAAAATTAAACAAGTATATAGGGCCCGTAATTCGGAGGAGCCCGGCTTCAATGTAATATAGTATATATATACATGATAAATAGTAAGAAATTAAATATTTCACATATTTACGTTGAATTATTATATTATTATTTTTAAATAATGCAAATAGATATGATAATGAAAGTGTACAATTTGTTTTACAATTTATTTTATTTTTTAATCAGAATAATACCAAATACCAAATATGAGATACTAACATTGCTGAGTCGCTAACATTTTTGAAGCAGAAAACATGAAAAACGAGCAATGCCCTCGCCATGACTCGAACCTGGACCGCTCGAATGCGTGTCGAATGAGCTACCGTTACACAACGGAGACATGCAGAAAGGAGGGAGAAAACACCTTACAAAGTTAAGTTAAAGAAAACGTTTAAGAAGTAAGTTTTAGGAAAGTTTAGTTTAAGTTTTCAGTAAAAAAAGGGGGGGAGTAAAGTTAAAAACTACGAGTTGTTTAGACGGAGACACATGCAGTCATGCCAGTTGAACAATTCGTTGACATCGTACGTTTAATGTAGTTACAGACAAACTGGCGCTGAGCGAGGCGGTTGTTTAAATTTAATTTTTACATTTTTTGAATCAAACAAGAAGAAAAGCAGTGAATATCAAACTTCGAGGTAATAGAAGCAGAGAACGAGTGCGACGTATTCCAAGATCAAAGTCCGGTGTAGAATGATTTAGTTTTGATTGAACTTCATCCTTACTGGTTGCTAAAATTTTCATCTTCCAGAATTTCGATTTATTATTGGCTAAAGCGTTATATAAGTATTTACATCATTAGCATTATTTAGCAACCATATGAAAGAGATTAATTTTAAATTACGTAGTTTAGGGATACTTACTGAAAGTAATTATTTTTTTTAATAGAAAGGGAAAATAACCAAAGCACTGTTATCGAAAAGCCCTATTGAAAATTCAAGTTAGAGTTTTGATTTACATATTTTTTATCTTACACACACACAAATGAAGGGGAAAAACTGAAGATACGGATAGATCTGGAAGGTCCGGTATGTTTGTTTTACGAAAAGTTACTCTCGAACGGTTAGATTGCAAACATATTGTTAATTAATTTCTGAAATTAAAATTTTGCAAAAAGAGACATGAATTCCTAAAGGATGATTAATGGGAAGATGCACATGCGCGTCTTGAAATACTCCTAGTACTACATGTGCAAGCTGTAGTAACATTATCTGCACTAATAACATAAAATCAATCACGATATGTCAATATGTGATTATTATATTAGCAAGAACTACGTAACGCTATTGTCCGTATTTAACATAACTGTATATATAACTCAACTGTCTAGGTATTTAAATAGTTTTTGTTTGCAAATGTAAATTTTATTTTTGTATTTAAATTTCAATAAATGTTTTCTGGACAGCTGGCTGTACCTGAGGTAGGACTCGTGCTGTTATAATAGGTAGCATTTGCCAGGGTGACATTACACTGTTAGGTTTTCCTTGAAAAAAAATTAAGGTCAGTGGCAGAGCTGGAACAAGGGTGAGAGAAGTAAGGCATTTGCCTTAGGTGAACAGCTAAGTAGGGAGCCAAATTAACAGCGAAATTTTGAAACACCTTTAAAAAATAAATTATGACTTATAAGGTATTTTCTGCTTCCTTTCCGCATGTCTTCGTCGTGTAATTGGAAGCATACTCGACGCGTATTCGAGACGTTCAGCGTTCGAGTCCCAACGAGGGCATCGCTAATTTTTCGCGTCTCCTGCTTCAAAATAGCCTAATGACTCGACAGTGGCACCCGAACTGAAAGGAGGTAGATAATAATTCGTCACCACCAGGATTTGGTGACTGGGTCCTCGAATCCCCCGTCGCCCCCTAAAAAGGGGAGTATATAAGCTATTTTCATCCTCCTTTCCGGATGCCTTCGCAGTGTAATTGGTAGCATATTCGACAGATCCACGATATGAATCACAGCAAGGACATTACTTATTTTTCATATCTCCCGCCTCAAAATATGCTAATAACTATACAACTATTAACTTTCAATTTTGAAATGTATTGATAAGCACCGTTTTGAAAACCCCGCTCATTTAAGAGCGCTGGTGCGCACCACTACTCCGTAGCTATACCCACTCTCAGAAGGTCCACATCAAACCTCGGGTCTCCTCCCATAAAATGGCCGGGTCCAGAAATACGATTGAACACGATTAGGTAAGCCAATGTCTTGCATTCACAAAACAAGATTCACTCCTTCAATACAACGTCTAGGAGATGATATCTACGACATTCAAGAGACAGCTGCTATCTCCTACGCTTGCTAGAGTGTACTTTGTGTAACCTTCGTAATCGTCTCACAATAGCATTTTAAAGTTCTTTAATGTGAGTGAAAATTTGAGCTTTCATATAAATTTCAGCAGCCATGAAACAAAGTTTATTCGATTCCCCGGACGACTTCCTTTCCGATTTAGGAATCTAGTGACCCTCAGTTCTCAGACTTTACCGCACCAGACTGTTTTTGCAGGGATCTCTTCAAGTTCAAATTTTCACTCAGACCCCATCTTGCGAAGTAGCTGTAGACACATTAGGTTATTTTGGAAGCAGGGGTCGTAAAAAATGAGTAATGCCCTTCGCCACGACTCGAGCCTCTGATCTCTCGAATACGCGCCAACTGTGCCGACCATTACACCATGAAGGCATGCTAAGAAGGCGGAAGAAATACCTTATATACTCCCCTTTTGAAAGGGCGACTGGGGATTAGGGGACCCATCGCCAAATCCTGGTGGCGGAGAATCATCATTCGCCACATTTTTTTTTAGTTCGTGCGCCACTGTAGACACATTAGGTTATTTTCGAAACAGGAGGTGATGAAAAATGAGCAGTGCCCTCACCGGGACTCGAACCTCGGACCTCTCGAGTACGCGCCGAGTATGCTGACCATTACATCATGAAGGCAGGCAAAGAAGGCGCGAGAAATACTTTATATAGTACATGACATCCTTTGCGATAGGGTCCACTGAAGACGATTTGTATTCCTGGGCATAGTGTCTTCTCGATGCTCCTAATAACCTTTTTCTTTATTTTGCTGAAGGAAAGTCAGGATTGTAAAAAATTATAGAACATTTTAGAAGCCTCCTCAAACTTGGTGCTTTAGGTTCGGGCTTATAAGTCAAGGTTTGTTTTTCATTTTATGTGGTAATAAAACGCACCAACCCTTAGAATATCCTCCATGAAGACATCCCTTCTCTTCGACAAACTGATTATACACAATGAAAGATATTTCTATCTAATGAAATAATTATATGTAATGGAAATACAGGCCGTTTGCCCTCGATTAAAAAATTTTCATTATGACTATTACTTTGTATGGGCAAATATAATTTGGTTCTATAATTTTTTTCTTGCATAAATCAAATTTAACTTATAAGCTGCAGCATTAAAGGACAGTTTTTGAAAATTTTAAGCTAAAATCCAAGAATTTGGCGAAGTGTTTAGCATTCAAGAATGCACCGGGATTTGTAATCATTTTAGGAGCCAAAAATTTAATCATTATAAATTACCCGCACTGGAAATTCCAAGAAAAGTATTTTATTTGCTGTTCAGAATGTGAGAATGTTGATTCTTTTTTAAAGTAGGTTTAAATTTCTAGAAATTAATGAATATTCACAAACAATATACAAACGAAAGTTAGCAAAGTTGTAGTTGATCTTTGCTCACAATATTACTACATTGATGATAGTCTATGGAAATATAACTCTCAAAATTTCATACCAAATATTTAATAATTGACACTTAAGAGCAGCAGCGAGGATGTGTTTAAATTGTTTACATTAAAATTTTATTTTAAAAACTTTTACTTTTATTATTTTGAATTTGAGTGAATATTCATGATTTATGAATTTCAATTTGTGTAAATTTTCAATTTAGTACGAATGAATTAAATTTGAAGTCTAGGCTGAGTATCAAATGACTTGAAATGTTCAGTTGAAGCTACTAATAAAGTCATTGAGTAAATGTTGGACATGACAGAAAATGTGGAAACAAATTTATTATAGGTTATTTTTGTAGACGATTTTTTATAGATGTTAGATAAAATTTTAAGTAAATAATTTTATTTTTTATCTTACTATGTCAAATTCCATTTCCTGAATGACGTTAATCACAATGTTGTATAAATATCTGAAAATAATTGGAGGAAACTTTTCAAAGTATTTTCTATTCTTGTTAGGTAATGTAATAGCATACTGAGGAAGTATTACTGCATTTTTTTCAGTGACATTTATCATAAAACAGCTTTTGAACTGATATACATTTTTAAAAGTTTATGTGATACAATTCAATACAACTCAATTTATAATATAACGCAGAAAGCGCAGAGTGTCATCCATAAAATTTTGTGTTGCCACACTGCAAAAAACAAAATATTTATTTTTCAAATTTAATCACAAAACTTGGCGATATAAAAGTAGTGGACAGCAACTATATGTTTGTGTTTCGAATTTAATAAATGAAGTGTGTTGTCACTGCTAGAATAAAAAATATTTTTATCTTACATGCGGCAGCATTTTGTCGTTCAGCAAAGCGTAAGACATGCAATTTTGCTTTCAATTTTTTTTCTCTTATTAATGAACAAACTGAGCAATTTAAAAGGAATAAACGCAGATTTCAAATTGCTTACTGGATCGGGGAAATTACACTAGCTGGATTCATTAAAATCTTCTGTATACATAAAAAAGAAGAGTGTCCGTTTGTTTGTGTGTAGTTCATAGAAATCTACAGTTTCATTCGATCTTGATGAAATTTTGTATGCTTTGTACAGACATTAGGTATTTTTTGAAAACGGGAGATGTTAGAAACGAGCAATGTCCTCGCCGGGACTCGGACCACGGGCCTCTCGAATACGCGTCGAGCGTGCCGACCACTACACCACAAAAGCGGGAGAAATACCTTCAAAACATGAAGAAGGTGAATGTCTACATAAGATTTCGAAACACCACCCACAGTCCACACTCGGACTTTTATATATGAATGTTGAGTTCATATCCCCCATCTTAGATTCACGTCATCGTTTTTGCGTTCCCGCTTTCCGTGTTTACTAAAACCGTTAGAGGACACCCTGTTCGTTTAACCTATAGAACTGCGTTCAATCTTTAAAGCAGAATCTAAATACGATCTATCTGTTTTTCGCGAATATTTCGAAATCAGCGAAGAAATCGGTCAAAGTCGTTGGGGATTTCCCGAAAGGTCCTTTCCAAAAAAGACATAACTGACAACAAAGTGCGAGCTCTTGTTGTTTCATGGCGTTGTGTTAGCTCAGCACTGTTCTAAACTTTTATTCAAGCTTGGTACAATTTAGTACAATTCACCTCGAAAAAATTACCAGTCCCTAATTGAAAGATCTTTACTCTCCATACAGCCTGTAAAACTCTGGATACTTCAATTATGGTGGTGTACTATAATATAACGCGGTATGTAGAGTGTGTCATCGGTCATTGGTATAGGGCGTTGTATGGATGGGGAAATGAGGGAATAGAGTGGCTGAGATGGAAAATGTGGTGGTGGGGTGCTCAGAGAGAAGCCAATGAATTCTGACAACCCGGAAATAAGGATGTGGTGGGGTGCGCTGGAATGGTGCACCGGAATTGACAGTGTGCCTCGTCACTTACTGTATTTAAGTTGTGCCTTTTGTGTTAAGAATATTCCTTAGGTTTTTTTTTCAAAAAATGCTTATAGAGACATTAAGTATTTTTTAAAAGCAGGAGATGTTAGAAATGAGCAATGGCTCGGACTCGAACCACTGACTTCCCGAATAAGTGCCGAGCGTGCTGACCACTGCACCACGAAGGCATGCTCAGAAGGCGGGGGAAATACCTTATATACTCCCCCTTTTGAAGGGCGACTGGGAATTAGTGGACCCAATCGCAAACCCTAGTGGTAGAGAATCATCATCCACCACCTTATTCAGTTCGGTCGTCACTGTAGAATCATTAGGTTATTTCGAAGCAGGAGACATGAAAAATGAGCAATGCCCTAACCGGGACTCGAACCTCGGACCTCTCGAATACGCGCCGAGTGTGCTGACCATTACACCACGAAGGCGGGAGAAATACGTTATACACTCCTACTTTTAAAAGGCGATTGGGAATTAGGGAACCCAGTCGCCAAATCCTAGTGGTTAAGAATCATCAACCACTACCTTTTTTAATTCGGACGCCACTGCAGAGTCATTAGCTTATTTCAACGCCGAAGACGTGAAAAATGAGCAATGCCCTTGCCGGGACTCGAATCACGGACCTCACGAATACGCGCCGAGTGTGTTGACCACTACACCACGAAGGCATACTAAGAAGGTAGGGAAAATACCTTATACGCTTGCCACTCAGACGTAGAATAGGTACACATATCAGAATTGGAAATTGAAAACAGAGGATACGAACAGTATTAAAATTCTAATCTGAAAAGGTACAAAAATTAACAGTGAGAAATGGCACAATGCAAAGCATGCAATATTATCACTGATACAGTACAAATTACAGTGCAACTCGCTTATAACGAGCTCTGGTTTAACGAGAACCTCGGTTTAGCGAGGAAATTGGAAATACTTTATTGGTACAATGTTAAGTGTATGGGAGCATAACTCGCTTTTAACAAGCAAACCACAGTTATAGCGATC
Source organism: Stegodyphus mimosarum (assembly GCA_000611955.2). Taxonomy (NCBI): domain Eukaryota; kingdom Metazoa; phylum Arthropoda; class Arachnida; order Araneae; family Eresidae; genus Stegodyphus; species Stegodyphus mimosarum. The sequence continues at coordinate 43,677 of KK117993.1, read as the reverse complement.
AATAGTTTAGTGATTCATAAAACTACTATTGAGTTCCACATCTCCAGTTCAGCTAATTCTTTCTTGGAAAAATTTCTTTAACATTCCGAAGTCAAGCGAAAGTTAGTGATGAGTCATAAATCCTGCGTATAAGTGACGGCGGTCTTTTTTATCGCCTTGAGTGATCAGGATTGAATTTTTACCACCGAATTTCATAAGTGTTACCCAGCCTATGGACCAAGGGATCATCAGTAGCTTTAAATCAAACTTTCATAAGCATTTGATGACTTAGATACTTCTGGATAGAAGAGAAAAAGTAGGGACAACCTCAAATGCTAATGTAAATGTATTCGAAGCGATACGTTGAATGAACGATGCGTGGGAAAACGTTACTTCATGCATTAACCAGCTGCTTCCTTAAGGCTGGATTGGACATTTCTGAAGAGCGGCAAATCACTGAGGAAGAAGTTAACGTCTTGGAAAATTTGGATATGATTAAAGAAGAATTTGAAAATTATATGTCTGTTGACGCCAATATTAGCACTTTCGAGATACCTACTCCCGAGGATATTTTAGATGAAATTCAAGTTAAAGAAGATAAAAAAAAATAATGAAAGCGGCGATGATAACGACGAATGTGAAGAATCTGAAGCTGAGTCGCTTCCAACACACTCAATAGCCTTTTACAAGAAAGAGACAATAAAGCAGTTCAAAGCAAATTAATCAACTTCTTTTGTACTGCACGGAAATAAAAATTAAGTATGTATGTATGAAATTTTATGATTTTTTAGCTTTTTTTATGAGCACTCGGTTATAATGAGCAAATATTACGGTCTCTTAACGCTCGTTATAAGCGAATTCGACTGCATTATTACTGAATACAGTACAAGTCCGAGATTCGGAATTGTCGGGACTTCGACGGTTCTGGATAATTCAAACTTCCATATTTTAGATCATCAGTTTAAATCTTGTATAATGACATGTAGCAATTATAAAATTAAGAATAAAATTAAATATTGTGATTGTAAAGAAAGACTTCAATAAAGGCATCCCTATTAAGAAGAGAGTCCTCAACGTGGTATGCGATAATTAGTGAATCGAATTAATTCTTCAGTTATCTGATGCTTGGAATTATGAATAGATTTGAAAAGTATGAGCAATTTTTGAAAAGAAGCAGTCAAATGATTTCAGTTACCAGATCTTGGAGAATTCATAATGAAATATGAGTCTTAAATAAAGGCAGAGGAAATCTTATTCTTAAACTTCTGTTAATTATATTCAATAATCCGAGCTGGACAAGCAAATAGGGAATTGGAAGCATACTAAATGGATAATGAGAAATTGTTTTTTTTTCGCTTTAAAAATACAAAACTTGACGACGGGGCTGTTTCATACAGACAGATCAATATGTTTCTTTAAAAATAATCTGAAACCCACAGTGACTCCATGCTGCTATAAGAGATAATTTATGAAAATGACTTACTACCTTAATGCTTTTAAAATTTCTGCATTAATAATGGAGACTTAAAAACAAATAAATAAATTTGGAAAACTGTTATTGTTTTCAATTTCGATAAAATTTCGTCTGTCATAAATATCAGTTGTTGCCAGTACTTGTTATAAATACAAGTTATTGACAACGCATAAGATCTTTCACCTTCTCTTTCCCGTTTATACAAAGGCCTTACTGAACACTATGCTAAATAAATTCTTTAAGACGTCATTTTATCTGAGACTTCTAGAAATATTCTACAACAAGAGTTGTTACACCGAACGTCGTAAGTAAAACAGTAGGTTTGTAAGGTTCACTTCGAAATTCCTAATTCTACGCTTTGTTTACATTGGAAAATACAATTAATCGTCAGGACGAAACTTCGCAGTAACCTACAATTTTTCGCTTTTTGAATTATAATGAACTGCTTAGTATTTTGATAGTTTCCTATGTGGAAATATAAAAAGTGCTTGCGGTGAACATTGCTGAAAACAAAAAAACAAAAAAAAAAAGGGGGGGGCAGTTCTACATCACCGTTCTACTCGGCCGATTGACGAAATTCAAATTTCGTTTTCCATGTTTCGAAAGCTTGACTTAGGATATATATTAGATTTCCATATAGCGTTGTTCTAACGTAGGTTTTTTTAAGCCAATTTATTTCCATGTTTCGATTCTGCGACTCAAATTATCAATAAATTTTTAATTTTGTAAAGTTTGGTGCAAAATTTACGGAGAAATTAAAAAATTTATCTTGGCCCATTTTTTTTCCGGTGTGCGGAAAAAAATGTCATCCGGAAAAAAAGGGAAACGGAAAGAAAGCCCCCGGAAAATGAGGAACGAAAAAAATGTATCCCGGAAAATAAGGAACGAAAAAAAAAGGAACTCTAAAGGAACTCTAAAATCTCGCCAAATAATGTCGCCAATCGGAGTTGGGGAAACCTGCCAAATTCTAATTTAACCGGCAGGGTTGTAGCGGGCTCTCTTGAGAGAGGTTTTAAGGGTAAGACTTTGAGCTAGCTGCAGCCAAGCAAGGCCATTTCGATAGCAGGTTTTTCCAACTTGCCTGCAGGAATGTTCTCCCCCGCGTTTGTTTCACCCGTTTCATTTAGGAAACAGACCCACGTCACCTGGAAGGAAAGATTCATGGGGAGCCAAATGTTTCTCCATTGTTATATCAATGATTGCCAGCCTTGAAACTAAATTTCATCCATCCCTAACTGGAAGCTAACAGTTTGTTCACATTAAAGTGTTGATAAATGACCCGCTGGTCAACCCTCTATTTTTGCCATCGGACAGGCCAGCAGCTCGCTTATCTTCTTTCAATTATCGTCAGAAGATTTCCTACCCACAGGCATGGTTGTTATGATAAAAGTTTTATCTCCCATCTTGGCGATATTTCTAAACATCCCTTATTTTTCCCACTGCAAAAGAATGGTGACTTATTTTCCGTTTCCTAATTTTCCGGTGCCTATCTTTCCATTCCTTATTTTCTGGGTGACATTTTTTCCTACAACCTTTTTTTTCAGTTTTTCAGAGGTCTTTACGTAAGCATGTTGAGTTAATGATTCCACTTTTCTACGGTATAATTTGTTCTGTACTTCTATTACAGTTTCAAATTTCCGTAGAAACATTATCGTTATTCCGCTACTCACTGAGAAAAAATATCAACGATTTATCTTGGCCACATGGGTAATTTAACCAGTTTTCAGCAAGAATTTAATTTTTTTTTTTTTTTTTTTTTTTTTCAAGGGAGGGTGGAATTATAATAAAGTACACGAGGGTTATCTGCTTAGGAGGAGGTATGCCTTCATAAAAGAATTTAGAAGGGAAACTGACTCGTATTTACGCTACGCTACATATGGGGGAAATCACCAAAACTCCCATGCAGCCATGTCGTTAGCTGGGATTTAAACTCGGCTCGAATTACCAGTTTTCAGAGATTTTGTCCCAAAATTCAAGAACTCTTTAGGACTATTGCTGAAATCAACAGTAACATCCAGAGTGCAAACTCCCCAGCAGAGAAGCTACGAGCGGTTGACAAGCTATTCAGAAGATAATCGAGTTCGCGAAGGTAATTAGCCATGTGTTAATTGCCTTTGCTCTTCGATATTCACCCACCAGTTCGACGGCTCTTGGGCCTGCACATATTGCGTATTTTTCACTTCTTATTATTCTGCATTAAACTTACATATTAATATTTACTTCCATTAATTATTTTCTCATCCAGTTAGTTAATATTATGCTACCTGTTCCAGATTTTTATACAAAAAAAAAAAAAAAAAAAAAAAAAAGGGATCATCATTTGACGGTTGATGGGACAACACAATGCTGTTTGTTGCGCTCATTCTAATACGTAATTTAATATCTTCATTTTTTGCAAATTTACTTAATCATTGACTTGATCACTTCGCAAAGTGCTCGTATAAACCAGTAACCGACGCTTGTTTTGGGAAATAAGCATATGTCACTAATGGCTCCTTGTTCAAAAGCCTATGATGGATTTCAAATTCCAACCAACTTTTTCATTTAAATCTTGGAAGAATTTGCTATAAAGCTCCTTCTTTCTACCGGGTATCAGAGTATATGCTACAGCCATCACTGTATGTTCCAGCATATAGTGATGGCTATAGCATGCAGCTATTTTTAATGTTCCGCTCATGAAATAATTTAACTACTTTCTTTCAGAAAATGTGTTCCCTCTCCAGCTCTTAAAGATAACAACTGTACGTATTTGTTATTATATAAAAGAAAGCTGGCAAAACCGTTAGGAACAATTAAATCAGTAGCGCGATCTGGGGGATCTTGAGTTTCCCTCCGCATTCTGTGAAAAGAAAACTTCAGGATGTTACCACTCTTGTCCCCTCCGGATCACTTTTCTAATTCTGATTTTTAACGAATTGGAAGTAATAGGTATTAGATTAAATCAATGATGGCACCTTCCCTGAATAGTTAGATTGTACACTAAAGTTTTCAGAAAGGGACTTTTTAAATCGATTAATTAATTTTATTTTTTATTGTGAACTTTCTTGTTTTTTAAAGTTTTCCTTCCACTGTTTCCTAAAATAAATGACAGCTATGGTTTCTGAGCAGGAAATTTAATAAGATGCGAGTGAGAGGGAAGTAGCGTGTTAAATTTCACCTTGTGGTGGAGACTTTTCGAGTACGCAAATAGTCGTCCGACTTGATTCTCCAACCAGCGGGATCAGCGTAACGAAGATTGATTTAAAGTAATTCGAAAAGAATCCCAAAATTTTCCAGGGTACTGGTTGTTTTCTCTTGTAATGCCCGAAGGAAGATGACGGCGGGGGTGACGGGTAGTCGCCTGCGGTCCCAAAGGCGGAGAGGTCAAGTTCATTGCGCAGCAGGGCACCTACTGTTTGTCGTATT